>JAWQFJ010035006.1:17500-109089 GCA_034096865.1 Theodoxus fluviatilis | reverse complement strand
AGTAAAGCGAAGGAGGTACACCGGTAAATAGGTTAGCGGAGCGAGCTAGAGGGCTACTACGCGGACGGAATAGAGGAGTGAGACGAAGTCACAGGATCACGACGAATAGGAGGGTTTGAGGCCGGAGCGACAGAGAGGACGGCCCCTCGGAGGACATACGAAATATGAACGTAAATAGGACCCAAGGAAAGGATCAGCTACAGTTTTCTACGAAGAAATAGCGGAGGAGGTTAATAGAGTCCTGGTTAAGAGGAGATGAGGAAGGTAGGAGAGGCACGAAATAAGAGAAGCAGGGATTGATGGAGCGAGGAGGAGCGGAGAGAGGGAAAATAGAATTAGCACCAAATGGCGTAAATAAGAAAACCGGAGAATTCTTAGAGGACCGTAGTCTGAGTGCCAGTGAGCGGACCCTAACGACGAAGACTGTATAGGCAGGAAGAAGGTGGAGCTAGTTGTACGGTAGGAGAGGGCGGAGATGGAGTAAGCGGCAGGTCAGACGTTCAGGTTCACGGGCGGTAGGAAAGGTCCACGATATTTATGGACGACCATGAGGAGGGCATCTGGGGACCATCAAATGGGTTATTTCGCGCGAGGGAATTCTTCATGCAAGGTTGTAGAAGGTGTGGAGAGGAAACAAGAGGTGAGATGAGGAGGAGGAGAAGGGAGAGACTCGTTTAATTCCGTGTGACTGTTCGTTATGAGTTTTTTTTCAATTACAGCGAACGTTGGCTATGATATCTTCGCATCAGAAGGAAATAAACAGAAGACGACAGAGAGTAAAGAGCGTATAGTACTCAATATCTCAGGCTGCCTCCCCTCCCCTCTCTCCCATTGCGCATTCAAGACAAAATGCTCTTTTATTGGCGTTTGTATGATTTGTCATGCATAGGCATAAATCACTGCTGAGCTCTGTAGACAACAAGACAAGCGAATACATTTGTGAACAAACTACTTTTGAATATGCACTGCCGCTTGTAAGCAAGTTTGGCAAATAGCTTACGTGTTCTTGCATAACTGTGACACATGTATGGAAATCGGATACGCATAAGTAGTACGCAACTTATCAGCGCTTAAAGCAATGATTGTCTGTTGTCTGTGTGTCTATGTGTGTGTCTGTGTGTCTGTCTCTGTGTGTGTCTGTCTGTCTGTCTGTCTGTCTGTCTGTGTGTGTGTGTATGTGTGTCTGTCTGTGTGTGTCTGTGTGTGTGTGTGTGTGTGTGTGTGTGTGTGTGTCTGTTCCTCTGTGTGGATGTCTGTCTGTGTGTCTGTCTGTCTGTGTGTCTGTCTTTCTGTCTGTCTGTGTGTGTGTGTGCGACTGTGTGTGTGTGTGTGTGTGTGTCTGTCTGTCTGTCTTGTGTGTCAGTCTGTCTGTCTTGTGTGTCAGTCTGTCTGTCTTGTCTTGTGTGTCAGTCTGTCTCTCTTGTGTGTCAGTCTGTCTGTCTTGTGTGTCAGTCTGTCTGTCTTGTGTGTCAGTCTGTCTGTCTTGTGTGTGTCAGTCTGTCTGTCTTGTCTTGTGTGTCAGTCTGTCTGTCTTGTGTGTCAGTCTGTCTGTCTTGTGTGTCAGTCTGTCTGTCTTGTGTGTCAGTCTGTCTGTCTTGTGTGTCAGTCTGTCTGTCTTGTGTGTCAGTCTGTCTGTCTTGTGTGTCAGTCTGTCTGTCTTGTGTGTCAGTCTGTCTGTCTTGTGTGTCAGTCTGTCTGTCTTGTGTGTCAGTCTGTCTGTCTTGTGTGTCAGTCTGTCTGTCTTGTGTGTCAGTCTGTCTGTCTTGTGTGTCAGTCTGTCTCTCGCTCTCTCTCTCTTCTTTCTCCCATTTTCCCACCCAACTCGCCCTGCCCCACGCCCTCCCCCCGTTATCCACTTTTGTCTTTTTCCCGTCAGTCTTTCAAGTATTTTCCCCAGAACTCTGTTTTTCTATCTCCACGCAACGACAATACAAAGAGACTTTCCTAGAAATGGTCATGTCTCTTGTTGATATCATAGATTTGTTTGTGAGTTAACACTCTGAGCTTGCACAAGGATAGGCAGAGAATAAACAGGTAATTAGTACATGTAACGTGATCTTACGCTGTAACCATGGATAAGGCCACAGAGAATATTTCATAGCATAGTGACTGATTGTGGATTAACCCTTTTACTCCCTCAGCGCCAACTGCTGGATTATATTCCCGCACCCTAGAAACTATACCCCCCCCCCCCCCCCCCTACATTTCTTAATTTATGCAACCAGGGTTTCGAATGATCTGGGATATTGCACGAATAAGTGTACGAAGAGATCATCAGTACATAGTTCCGCCGACCCTGCTTAACATATCAATCAGTGTAAGTTTGTTGATGTTTTCTGCAACGTATAATAACCATGAGCAAAAAGACAGTAAAAATCCACTGCAATGTGTCAAATGATGATCAACATGCTAAGAAAATAACGGGATCCAAGCTAGACTTAGGGGACGGTATTTGCCTAATCATAACAACGTCAACAACAACCTTTATTGTATTCTCTTTTCTTTAAATTATTCTCGGGGAAGGCGCATGGGCGAGAGGAGAGGAAAGGAGACGAGACGAGACGAGACGAGACGAGACGAGAGGAGAGGAGAGGAGAGGAGAAGCGACGAGAGGAGACGAGAAGACACGAAACGAGACGAGACGAGAGGAGACGAGACGAGAGAAGACGAGAAGACACGAGACGAGAAGACACGAGACGAGAAGACACGAGACACACGCGCGCGCGCGCGCACGCACGCACGCACGTAGGCAGACAGACAGACACTCAGACAGACATACAGACAGACACACAGACAGAGAGAAACAGAATTTTTTGCACGGGGGCCACAGCTCACGGTTGTTGGATGCCATTAGCAGATGGCTTCTTAGGTCGTCTGCTTCTAACTTCCGGTCGGTGCTCGGACCGCAGTTTAGGTTCTGGAGGGGGGTCTGACTAATTGCCAGCCCCAGTGCCAGAACACACGCGCAGGAATCGGGTCATTCCTGAATTGTCCCAGGGAGGACTGGCATCAACTCAAAGTTTTTCGGAGGAAGAGGAACTGAGGACGAGACGATCTGTCTACAATATATAAACGGCGAGTGCTTATGGTCTTTTCGATCGAACTTTTATCGGGTCTTCGGTTGTTTTTTTCGTGTAGTTGTGTGTTGATGCTGTGCAAAGCACAACGGGACAAAGACCGCCATTATGGCAGAGTGAGAGTGCATCTCGCTACTCGGACATTCACATGTGCGGAGATTGAAAGATTTTATCGATTCAGAGTCCGCACTTAACGTTTAAAAAAAAAATTCGATGTGCATTTTCACGGTGTGGAGATTTACAGACAGATAATTTGTGGTCTGAAAGAGTGGCGGACATTGTATGAACTATGATGGTGCGTCGACGAAAACCCCACGTGGGATTCTCACGGTTCGAGACAATGATAATTTACACACGCCACGAAATACATCTCAGACGGTTCGCCGTTTGATTGAAATTGCAGACTTCATTTGATCATTCAATGTTGGCAAAGAATGGTTTTCACAACTTCTGCCACGTTTTCTCCAGGATGCTGATGCTAACTTACGATGTGAATGCATCGACCATGAACAGAGAACTGTTGCGACAGACTTGTGCCTCCCATCATTTGCGAATCATTTGGCATGATTTTGCCCGTTTTCATTGTGATAATGTAGCCAGATACACAACGTTGCAACGTTGGTACCTCCATGTCGGGGTACGCCGCAACCGAATGGGCTATTACTAGCTTTACAGGTCGCTTCGTGGCGTCATAATAATGGTGACAAGGGAGACAACTCTGACCGGTAAGGATAAGCAGGGAGCAGCGGTAGTCAGTCTCCCTTGCCATGGATGGCATCAGGAACCTCACTGTGATGTGACCATTTCAGAATGTCACGGACACTCAGACAGACATACAGACAGACACACAGACAGAGAGAAATACAGACATGACACCTAAACGCAGACTTCATCTATGACATTCATTAATTTGCTTTCATTTATGCACTAAAACTGTTCAAAATCTTACAACGTTTTCTATTTGTAAAACATGTATGCACAAACGCTTGTGGAACGATTGAGGCCTACTTACACGTGGACACATTTCTGGCAACTGTTTCCACTGGAAATATCGCGCTTTCAAGCCGCTGGTTTGGGCGTGCTAAAACGTTGCCATTTTCTGGCAACTATGCCGTTTCCATTGAAAGCATGGCGCTCACAACTCCCAAGAGCAGTGTCCTGTCGAGTGTCCGCCGTGCTATTTTTTTTTCATTCCGTTGGACACTACCTCGAACAGCCAATCAGATGGGTTTCTACTTGTGACGTAACGGTAGAAATGTGTCTAGCAAGATGTCCTGATGGCGGCCTAGCCGTGCTCGATTCGAAACTTCTGTGGCTTCTGCTATTTCCTCTGTCAGTTGTAGAATGTCCTGACGCCTGAAAATGAATTTATTGTTCAGTTCTACACCACTGTGTGTATCTAATGTGTGTAATTTACGCTGAAATGGTCGTTGTCAACCACATTCGGGGACAGAGTACTCCGAGTACTCTGTCCACGGGGACAGAGTACTCGGTCTTTGAAATCTCGGCATTTGAACGAGAACGAAACTGCCAACAACAGGCAGTTTACCTATCAAAATGGCGGTCGACGTTCGAATGGGACAAGATTTGTTGAACTATTTGAATACAGTGCCGGCGTGAAACACTTATCGCCGAGTGAAGAACATGTCGCGATATATCACATGGTCATCGGTATGTCACGTGACTGTAAGGACGAGATTTCAAAGACCGAGTACTCTGTCCCCATGGACAGAGTACTCCGAGTACTCTGTCCCCGTGGACAGAGTCCTCCGAGTACTCTGTCCCCGTGGACAGAGTACTCCGAGTACTCTCCCGAATGTGGTTGACAACGACCATTTCAGCGTAATTTACTGCAAAAAAACCTATTGTCGTCACAAGGTGTGCAGCTGACTCGATCGAGCTCAAAGAGAATCAAACACTGCCCCGTGTTGATCGACTGAGGGGGGAGCGGAGTTAATAGCAGATCTATAGTATGCGATTTCACAACATTGGGCGTTTTTCTCCATTTGTCTGTGGGGATCTGGTTGGGTGGGGAATTGCAAATTGAAAGGAAGGCCACAATCTAAAGAAAAGTGTCATTTCACCTTTGGTCTTATGATGCAGATCTGTGGAATTCTGTACACGTCTTTAAAAGTTGCCAAACATTATTGTCAAAAATAATTAGAGGCAACTGCCCTGCAAATAAATGCTTAAATTATCACGGTAATGGCATGATTACTAACTGCATAGCAACCATTCAAAATTTAAACATTCATTCATGTGAATGTACATCTTGTTTCCTTCTAACCCTCTAAAATCTTTTCCTCTATTATAGACGGACTGACTCTTTGGATAGATGGATGGATGGATGGACGGAAGGACGGGTGGATGGATGGATGGATCATAGATTATACTAGTATAATCTATGGATGGAGGGATGGATGGATGGATGAATGGACGGTATTTTACAGTCTACCAGCCTTTGTATTATACGTGAGACTACCACTAGAGCTCTGGTTAGCAAGACAAGTCTAGATTTCCCGAGTTACTCGCCCCTTGCCAATCGCGTGAGACGCGGTGGGTCCATTCTTACTTCTACAGAGCACGGGACCCAGAAGTGTGCCGCACCTAAACAATGAACTGAATGCATTACAAGGGAATTTTACCTGGTTGTAGGGCACAGACACGTTCAGTGCGAATCTTCCCGAGGGAAAACAGCCCCACATGGGACATCCCGACAGGAACTGGGCGTGCAGGGAGGGACACACACAGACGAAGACGACGACGACCGCAGCGAGAACTCTCATGGCGATGTTGCAGATGTCCAGGACGCAGGGAGACAGAGGACCCAAACCTGTGTGTTAGTTGTCGTGGTCACGGGTCAGGTCGAAGTCAGAGGTCCCATGTCATATTACTAGCGCATCCCTGGCCTTTGTACACTATCAATGATAACCCTGCCTGTCTAGCCGCCTGCTTCGCACATGATAATATTGCTCAACGATTCCGTCACCCTATCTATGTATTGTATGTCCTGTGGGGCTCGAGTACTGATCAGTGCGGGTGCCTGCGCTCACTGTTGGACCCAATCTCTGCCTCTAGCCACTGAAAGAGCTGTAGGGGGGCGGAAAATGGGACACACTGCTTTGAACAAAAAAATCTTGGAGTAAGAATTTCTGCGGTCAATTTTTCAAAAGGGTTCACCTGGCTTACACGCTCTTGAACGAGCTGAGGGTTATCACGTGTGTGTGCGCGAGCCAGAATATTGCGTGCATGTCAGCGCGTATGCATGTATACAGATATGCGTGTTGTCTGCGGTGCATGTTGCGCACGTCTAGGCACAACTATATTATCATTTGCCTACATGATTTCTACTCTGGGATTTTGTCAGCTGTATAAGCGGAGGATGCCAACATATGTCATGACTCATTGCTTCGTCATTACTCTGGTCCATGGAGTTTCGCGTACGAACATGAGGTTTTTGTTGGGGGGGGGGGGGGGGGGGGGGGGTGTTTGTTCACACGCTCTGGTCTCTTCCTTGCATAGTGCCGGAATCGTGGACGCGCACGGAAAAAACACCAAACAGGCTCATCATTAGTAATAAACAAGTAATCACGGCGATCTCTACCGACCCCCATATCCCGCCCCCCTCCCTCACTCCCCCACCCCACCCCCCATCCCCACCTCCCATCCTCCTTCAGACATGCACATCCCATTCCGAAGCAGACCAAGTGACGGACTCGCGTCTCCAGCCCCACCCAGAGACCGAATGACCGACGGATAGAGGTTGTCTGCGAGCATGCTTATACATACCGTAAGTGTGATCGCGGCAGTGTGTCCAATGTGTGTGTGTGTGTGTGAGAGAGAGAGAGAGAGAGAGAGAGAGATATGAGGGTTGCGGTACAGTATCCCTCATGCTCCAAAAAGGCAGTAGCTCAAAGGTAGACTCATTTTTATCTGGATAGGTATGGTTGAAAAATTGGGTGGGAAAAAGGCTACTGGTCGCTAAACTTTAGATTCAATCATTTTCAAGGAACACGGCTGTATGCAGCCCAACTCGTTCCCCATTTTTCCTCTTTCAACACATTGAAAGTATTTGTACTGACAGACTTCTTCACGGTTCACACAATGAGATTTCTCAGCCATCGCCGACACCATTTTCTTCCCCATATGCAGCCTCTCTTACATCTTGACGTCAGGAATCGTTCTCTCCTCGCCATGAAATTTCAACTACTGCCAGGTGACCATATCCCTGCCGACCTTGGCCTCCCCATCTTAAATAAACACGAGAGAAATCTCTTATTTTGCCAGTATTCAGTCAGACATTTTGGAAGAAGAAAATGGTCAGTGAGTGTCATCCGCCAGTTGAAGAGCAAGGCAAAGGCAGACAAGCAGTGTCTTCCGGTGGCAAATGGTGCAGATATCGCCGGAGATGACAACTTATAATTATCGAAGTACATGCAATACAATCACTGATTGGAAGTTCTAAAAGGTCTTTAGAATTAACACTCCCAAAAGAGTAAAGCGTTTACAGGGAGGGGAAAGTGGGGGGTTAGAAATGGTGTAACGATCACGAGGTTCGTCACAATGTTTAACTCGCGATGTCTTTCCCCAACAAATACGTTCATTCGTGACGCCAAGCTGACTCCACACCAGCAGACAAGTAGACTGCAAGACTCCAATTATCAGAATGGGAGAGCATCTCACACCACATCTGACACTATATGCTCTGATGGCCTCTACGATTGGGACAGAGGGCCGGGGCGTCGGTGATGAGGTTTGTCTGAGGCGAAATGGCAGAGACGACTTTGAGATCTCTGAACTGTAATATGAGGGGAACTGAGGGGACCTCTAAGGATCAGCAGTGCCAGGACTGATCTGATACGTGCGCGCATAGATAGAGAAGGGCAATCGAGTTTGGAGCAGTTTAGACCAGAAAATGAACAAACGAATAAACACGCATATCTGGTAGCCGCAAATATGTCTCCGATTTTGAGCTGTATGATTATGACTGCTAACATGACAAACCTGGGATGTGCAGAATCTATTTTACAACACCGTCATACAAGTCGCAGTTGATGCAAGACCGCCAGATACAATGCGTGGACAAGTGACTTATGCATATATCCACAAAGACCATATTGGGTAACGCGGAAACAGCTTGAACCGTTTGCCTGTTACAAAAGGGTTTCTCGCTTCTTGTCCACAGTTGATCAAGACATGCACATGGCCAATGGGAAGCTAGCGTTCAGGAACCCCTGCTCCTCCCCCTTCACCTCTTTCTCCTCCTTTACCTTCTTCTCCTCCACCACCTCCCCATTTACCACCTCCTCCTCTTTTACTTTCTCCTCCTCCTTCATCCCCTCCTCCTCCTCCTTTACCACCACCTCCTCCTCTTTTACTTTTTCCTACTCCTTTATCGCCTCCTCCTCCTCCTCCTTTACCACCTCCTCTTTATCGCCTCCTCCTCCTCCTTTACCACCTCCTCCTTTATCGCCTCCTCCTCCTCCTTTACCACCACCTTCTCCTCCTTTACCTCCTCCTTTATCGCCTCCTCCTCCTCATTTACCACCACTTCCTCCTCCTTTACCTTCTCCTCCTTTACCTCCTTCTCCTCCTCATTTACCATCACCTTCTCCTACTTTACCTCCCCATTTACCATCACCTTCTCCTCCTTTACTTCCTCCTTTACCACCACCTCCTCCTCCTTTACCACCACTTCCTCCTCCTTTACCATTACATCCTCCTCCTTTATCGCCTCCTACTCCTTTATCGCCTCCTCCTCCTTTACATCTCCTCCTCCTTTACCTCCTCCTTCTTTTATTCCTTCTCCTTTATCTCTTCCTTCTTTTATCTCCTTCTTCATCTCCTCCTCCTTTACCATCACCTTCTCCTCCTTTAAATCCTCCTTCTCCTTTACCTTCTCCTCTTCCTCCTTTACCACCACCTCCTCCTCCTTTACCACCACTTCTTCTTCCTTTACCATTACATCCTCCTCCTTTATCGCCTCCTACTCCTTTATCGCCTCCTCCTCCTTTACATCTCCTCCTCCTTTACCTCCTCCTTCTTTTATTCCTTCTCCTTTATCTCTTCCTTCTTTTATCTCCTTCTTCATCTCCTCCTCCTTTACCATCACCTTCTCCTCCTTTAAATCCTCCTTCTCCTTTACCTTCTCCTCTTCCTCCTTTACCTCCTTCTCCTCCTCCTTTTTCTCCTCCTCCACCTCATTTACCTCCTTTACCTCCAACAAACAGGGAATTAATCATGCAACATCAGTTCTGAACAGTTACAGTCACTGGTCAAGCAACTATAGATGTATTTCTGGTCTTCGCTCTCTCAAGCCGCACGGGCATTAGAGAGGCAGATATGAGCGGACATCTACGGGCTGCTACCGGGAAAAGAAGATGCCTACGAGAAGCATGCAGTGCCTTTGTCATCCTGCCGCACTATGATCAGCTGCTTCTGGGACTGTCGCCACTACCATCGTCATTGTGTGCTGTGGTCACACAATGGATTTGATCAGGCCACAACAAAGAGTTGTGGTTACGGAAGCCCGACCGAACCTTTTCTTACATGCCGACCCAAAATTATTTTCGATCGTGAAAAAGAACGAAAGAAAGACAGGCAGACAGACAGACAGACAGTCAGACCAAAAAAAAGAAAGACAGACAGTCAGACACAGACAAAAAGAAAGACAGACAGAAATATCGACAGTGAATAACAAACTTTGCGCTGTCTCATCTACCCTGCCCTTCGAGCACTCGGGAATCCACAATTTAAGTTAATTAGAAATAATAATAAAAATTTAACGCGATTCCAGCGAAATAGAAACTAGACTTATGTCCAATCTGGCCTCTTAAAGGTAAATTATTAATTTGGGGGAGGCATGTTGCCGTAACCACAACGTTTTGAGGGATTTTGTGTGTGTGGCCTAATGTTAATTTAGCTTTAAGAGGAAATGATATACATGTATATCTCCCGCACTCACAAATAAATTATTTCTGTAGATTTCGATTCACCTCTTGGTACCTCAACAGACATGACTCCGAAATATCATGCTTTCACGTGATTAACAAGAAGGGCAAAGCCCATACGACTCACATGCTTGACCTTGACCTTGACATTCAGTGACCTTCAAGGTCAAACAACTAAACCTAGCAATGACATCATACACTAAGAAATGATTTACACATTTTTCCTACCAAAAATACACGTGACCTTGACCCAAGGTCAAGGTCATCCAAGGTCATGCAACACAAAGCTATTAATTCAAGACATAGGAAGCACAATGGTGCTTATTGGCACTTTCTACCATGAGATATAGTCACTTTTAGTGGTTCACTACCACATTTTGGTCACATTTCATAAGGGTCAAAGTGACCTTGACCTTGATGATATGTGAACAAATGTGTCTCATGATGAAAGTATAACATGTGCCCCACATAATTATTAAGTTTGAAACAGTTATCTGCCATAGTTCAGGGTCAAGGTCACTTCAAAATATGTATACAATCCAACTTTGAAGAGCTCCTGTGACCTTGACCTTGAAGCAAGGTCAACCAAACTGGTATCAATAGATAGGGCTTGCTTTGACCTATATACCACTTGTAGCTGAGGTCGCCATTCTCAATAACGTGGGAGAAAATTGGGAAAATGTGAAAAATGACTGTTTTTGAGACAACATTTATGGCTCCTGTGACCTTGACCTTGAAGCAAGGTCAAGTCACTATGTATGTTTTTTGAGGCCTTGTCATCATACACCATCATGCCACATTTGGTGTTGATAGACTTAATAGTCTCCGAGAAAAATCCAACGTTTAAGTTTTTTACGCCCGGACGGACGCCCGCACGGACGGACGGACGACACGGCTGAGTACATAGACTCACTTTTGCTTCGCATGTGAGTCAAAAATCGAAGGAGTTCCTCTCTAAACACTATTCATGATGCACGCCGCAGATAGGCCTACCAGCAGAGAAAATATTTATCGAGTGCACATCAAACAAGAACGCCGGAATAAAGTGTATTTTTGCCTCCTCGTAAAACTGAAAGCAACTCGCCAATTTGGATGTCAGTATTTTAAGTACTCCACAATCTGAGGGTGGGCAAATGGTGGGATTACGTCACCTACTATTTTTTTCCACCTTTGTCAAGATGGGCCACTCTCATCGGCATCTGCTACTTTTTTCAGCAACTGCCGTAGCGCAGATAGAGAAGGATACGCTGGTGAGCCGCATATTTTGTCTTGTTCATTCATTTGGAAAGTACTTATAAGCTATTCAAGCAAAGAACCGATTAATTTGCGTGAAAAATAGTCATATATCCAAAACATTGTTTGTAGCTGCGCTCGAATTAGTTGTGATTTTGCTATTTTGCCATTTTGGTCATTGCTTTCCGAGTTCCTCAGGCTCATTGATACAGCAACTTGTGATATGATAGTTACATCAGTGGAAAAAAAAGTTTTTTTCGCTTTTTCAGTATTGTTGAATTAAACATTTTGTTATTGTCTAATCTGCTCTCCGTAAGAAACGTCACTTGTTGCCTCTTCGAATTTTATGTCACGAAATCGCGCAAATAAATTACCGTAACATAAGACAGGTTATCGGCGTAACAATTACGCCCCTAAGTACTGTTCAAGTGTCAGTGTTCTTCCGAAGTGTAGGAGTGATCAACACTTAGGATTAATTGAAAAATATTGATGCTTACTGCACATTTTGTTGTTTCCTCCTGTTTTACAAACGTCATGCTTAGACCAAGATAAGAAAATGTAATTGGGGGAGCTGCTACTGGGGATGAGGAAAAAATGGTTCTCCGTATAACGTTTCATTTCAATACTCTGTTGCAAAACATTATGTGACAACGGTTATGATAGGGAGGTTTTTAAAATTATAAATAAGGAGATATGTATAATTACGCCAAGTATGTTGCCCATCTTCGGAGAAATGATAACCATTGTCACTAGAAGGTAGATTCAGATTGTATCGTGACGAAGTGAGTGTTGATGAGAATGACATGATGATAGTCATCATCATCATCATCATCATCATCATCATCATCATCATCATCAGCTAACTTGAAACTAACAAAAACCAGTTTGCTTTACAAATAAGACATATGTATGACATAATTATGTAAGTCCATCACATGAGCTTATGGTTCTGCTTTTACCTTTTACTTTCAGTGAAATGCAGGATCATAAAGAAGTGTTATGACTTCAGTGTCCAAAATGTGTGACCTTTTTGCAAGCAGAGATGTTGTCGAAGTTCTCAAGAACAAATTTGTTGTAATCATTGGAGACTCAAGTGAGTGCATGTCCGTAGACCCATGATGCATATATATATATATATATATATACCAGTACCCATGATGCATATGTATGCTTGTAAAATGCTCTGCTTGACCATGTGAATTGGTAGTAAGGATAACATTTGTAATTGAATCAACCATTACACTCAATACACTTTGCATTTTTTGCAGTTTTCACAAAATGTATATGCAGTATTTGTTATGTGTATGCAAGTATTTTTTCTATT
Source organism: Theodoxus fluviatilis (assembly GCA_034096865.1). NCBI lineage: Eukaryota > Metazoa > Mollusca > Gastropoda > Cycloneritida > Neritidae > Theodoxus > Theodoxus fluviatilis. The sequence continues at coordinate 96,505 of JAWQFJ010035006.1, read as the reverse complement.
GCCTTATTTTTCAAAAATGACTTGGTTATGTAAAAATCTGTTGTAGTTTGTTGAGATTTTGTTCGTGACTATCTATAAATCTGCCTCGAGGCTCATCTCATAGCATTGGATATCAGCCACATTATGCATGAATCTTTGGAGGATGTTGTTTATAAAACTGTTTTTGTCTTAGTATTTTGAGCTAGATGGGGAATTTCTTTTTCAGTCCAGAGGGGGATCTACAAAGACCTAGTACTGATGCTCCAAGGCAACAGGTACCTGACACATGCAGATTTGAAAGCCAAGGTAATTAATAAGTGGGAAAAGAGGTCAAGGCCAGGTGATGTACTCATTGTACTGCAGTGAGTGCAGCAACAACCATTTGATGATGATGACGACGACGACGATGATGATGATGATGATGATGACTAGAAGAAAGCATGAGCTGCACAGTTGTTAAAATCAAGGAAAGACAGACTTGTAAAAAATTCTTAACAGAGCAGATTCTTGTACATTTGGCTTTTCATTTTAAATAAATAGTGGTGGTTTAGATTTTTTTTTAAAGTTATTATGAAATGCCTCAAAGACTGTGGTAATGTAATTCATGCATTCTTAAAAAATCATTTTGCCTGCAAAATTATCTTTCATGTGGCTGGCACAGTGCACATTCCCAATATGTTTTCAGGGTGAATTCACATTTGCTGGGGACAAGCTGATCGATGGGGGACGCATGGGCAAGATGAACAATGGCACTGGGTACCGAGAGGTGCGGGAATATCTGCAAGAGTTCCACTTCGTGCGCTTCTACTTCACCACCCGATGCTACTCGAGCTACATGGAGGGTGTGCTGGAGGAACTGGAGGAAGAGCCTCGCCCCGATGTGGTCATCATGAACTCCTGTCTGTGGGACATCACCAGGTGAGTGGCAGTGTTAGCTGCTGCCCATGATACCTTTTGCAGAATGAAGTTTTGTTTCGGAAAATGAAGGTTTAGATGTGTAATTAGTTAAACATCACCAGAGAGAATGAACTGTTATTAGAATGTGTGGACCATGGCGTGTGGACTGAACACCAAGTCACTTCAGTCTGTGAGTGCTGAAGAAGCCATGCGAGAGCTATGTGTGAGTGGCTTCTATTTTTCCTTGTTGAGTGCAGTGTTGAAGTTTCTTTATCGTGTGTTAGAATATGCATAGGTGACTTTTGAGGGGCGATTCTGGCCACTTGGTAAGGCATTACTATGTAATGTAACACATTAGGCACCATAACAAAGAAGTTGTTATATTAACCTGACAAGACTTTTTTCCTGCTGACTCTCAACTTTTTTTAATCATGGGGGGGGGAAAGAAAAGGAGAAGAAATTAAAGGTAAACAGCAAACTGGGTGCAGTCCCATCTTCCCTATCGGCACTATTTAAGTTATTAAAAAGTGTTTTAGCAACAAAAAAAATTCCCCGAGGAGTCTACTTTTTACATTACATTTCTTAAAACACACACGCACACACACACACACACACACACACACACACACACACACACACACACACACACACACACACATGTGTTGTCAGTCTCAATCTGTCCTCCTTCAAAAGAAAGAGGCCTACTTACTGATCCTATTTTGGGGGGCCATGTCGCCTTAACCAAAACTTTTTTTCTAGCCTTATCATAATGTTCATGGTGTCTTCGGAAGAGCAGAGTTTTCTTCCAAATAGCTTAGGTTCTGTCGTACCTATATTTTGGGAAAATGCTAATTACTTTTGGAAGGATATTTATTAATTTTATGTACTTAAAAAATCCCCCAATTTTAAAAATACTTTTATATGTGTAGCTGCTGAACTAAGGGCTAAAATCACAAACCCATGTGACAAGATGTTGCTATATACATGAAGAACACACTCTGAAAATTACAGATGTGTACAATGCTCAGAAAATTTTCTTTGTAATTTCAAGTTCACAAACAGTTTTCAAGAAAATGTGTATGGGATGGGGGGGGGGGGGGGGGGGGGGGGGGGGAGAAAAAATGGGCAAAATTGCTTTTTTGATCTCCTATGCATTTCCAACAGTTCTGACAAAAATCCTCAGAGGGAAAAGGTTCTTTATTTGCATTTTACATGTTTCCTTGCATGTTTAAGTAGAGAGACAATTGGAACTACATTGCAGAGGACTGAAACAACTAAAAAATGATTGACATTTTGACCACTCTCATACCTTGTCTCCCCAGGAGCTGTTCTATGTGAGGAGCCTCATTACAATTGATAGTCTTTCCGTACATGTACATGTGATACAACCATTACCATTTATACAATGCACTCTTTTTTATGTCCACTACAACACAGAATGCAGTCTATTTATTAGCTGTTCTTAGGGCATCATCAGGTTGTTGCAGCTTCTGTATCCAGGCTAGAAATGTGCTTTTTGTGCTTTCAATGGACTAAAGTTGTCATTTATTTGCTGGCCTCCGTTTCTGGCTTCATGTCAAAGGTTGACATGAACCCGAGTGCTCTGGTTGTTTGTCAAATGCAATGTTTGAAAACATGGTGTGCAGCCCCACCTTAATAAGAGGCATCCCCACTTCTACTGCCTTTTTCTTGTATTTTTGGTCACTGTCTTCTCCTTTGTGATGTGTACGTTTGCCATAGATCTATGAATGACATGACCTACAGCAGCTTTCAAGGATGATGTTTCAATGGAACAAAGCAGGGAAATCGGACAAGAGCATCAGTTGCTCTAATTTAGGATGACTAAACCTTCTCCGCAAGCAGCTAGTGATACTTAGTGTGAGTTGTTCTCCATTTTTATAATCTTTATTGCAAAATAGGATTTCAAAGTTTGTACTGCTCTGAAAGGTGATTAAGAGACTCAAGAGGCAATTTCTTAATTTGTGTGTGTGTGTTTGTGCGTGTGTGTGTGTGTTTGTATGTGTATGCATGCAGTGTGTGTGTGCGTGTGTGTTCATGTGTGTGTGTGTGTGTGCATATGTGTTTGTGTGAATGCGCGCATGTGTGTGTGTGTGTGTGCGTGTTCATGTGTGTGTGTGTGCTTATGTGTTTGTGTGTGTGCACGCATGTGTGTGTGTGTGTGTGAGTGTGTGTGCATATGTGTGTGTGTGCATATGTGTGTGTGTGCATATGTGTGTGTGTGTGTGTGTGTGTGCATATGTGTTTGTGTGTGTGCGTGTGTGTGTGTATGTGTATGCATGCAGTGCGTGTGCGTGTTCATGTGTGCTTGTGTGAGTGTGTGTGTGTGTGTGTGTGCATATGTGTGTGTGTGCATGTGTGTGTGTGCATATGTGTGTGTGTGTGCATATGTGTTTGTGTGTGTGCGTGTGTGTGTATGTGTATGCATGCAGTGTGTGTGCGTGTTCATGTGTGCTTGTGTGTGTGTGTGTGTGTGCGTCCTTCCTAAAAGAAAAAAACACCTGTCACCTTCTATGCAGGCCTATTGCTATCACTGGTCAAAGGGGAGACAACTTGATGAAATAGCAAACGCCTTTCACAAGAATCATTGTGAATGCATACAAAACATGCCACACAATGCTCACCTATTTCTGGCTAGTATTTTATGCCAACTTGGATGCTGTCTTTCATTAGTTTCACACTCAACTTTCAACTGTTGAATGCATGTCAAGGTACTTTCATCAGTGGAAAATGAGATAAAGAACTTTGAGACCACATAATTTTCCCACCCCACCCCCACTGCCCCCTACCACACAAACCTCATGGGCCATCAATATGATATTATGTAAAACAGATTATTTCATAAATTGGTTGTCGTTGCTTAATTTCTTTGCTGGGAGAGATGTTTTAATCATACAATACACATTTGCATTTCTGATTAAATAAATATTGCAACCACTCAGTGAAATGGTAAATTGTTACTACATTTGTTTTTATCAGTGTGTTGTGTGATATACTTGGATCAGAGCTTTTTCAATTGCTAAATGAATCTCATTCATCACGTTCTCCATGCAACATATTTATGCTGAACAGACTGATTGTGTATTGTGCGTCTTAGACTGCTACACTGCATGTTAAGACAATCAAGTTCCTTGGTTGCATTCATACAGATTCAGCTGTGAGTTTTACAGTGCTGTGCAGACATTCCACAGATTTTATTTGCACAAAGACCTCTCTGATGTTTTCCTCCTGCCTTTGTCTCCCTCAGTTTCTATCATTTGTCCTTATTTTCCCTCGTCCTGACCGTGCTTAAGCTATGCCATACTTACACTCAATAATCTGTAGAAAGACATGGGAAACACCAGTTGGTTCAAAAAGCCATTTTTGACTCACATGCGAAGCAAAAGTGAGTCTATGTACTGAGCCGTGTCGTCCGTCCGTCCGTCCGGGCGTCCGTCCGTCCGGGCGTCCGTAAAAAACTTAAACGTTGGATTTTTCTCGGAGACTATTAAGTCTATCAACACCAAATGTGGCATGATGGTGTATGATGACAAGGCCTCAAAAAGCATACATAGTGACTTGACCTTGCTTCAAGGTCAAGGTCACAGGAGCCATAAATGTGGTCTCAAAAACAGTCATTTTTCACATTTTCCCAATTTTCTCCCACGTTATTGAGAATGGCGACCTTAGCTACAAGTGGTATATAGGTCAAAGCAAGCCCTATCTATTGATACCAGTTTGGTTGACCTTGCTTCAAGGTCAAGGTCACAGGAGCTCTTCAAAGTTGGATTGTATACATATTTTGAAGTGACCTTGACCCTGAACTATGGAAGATAACTGTTTCAAACTTAATAATTATGTGGGGCACATGTTATACTTTCATCATGAGACACATTTGGTCACATATCATCAAGGTCAAGGTCATTTTGACCCTTATGAAATGTGACCAAAATGGGGGTAGTGAACCACTAAAAGTGACTATATCTCATGGTAGAAAGTGCCAATAAGCACCATTGTGCTTCCTATGTCTTGAATTAAGAGCTTTGTGTTGCATGACCTTGGATGACCTTGACCTTGGGTCAAGGTCACGTGTATTTTGGTAGGAAAAATGTGTAAAGCATTTCTTTGTGTATGATGTCATTGGTAGGTTTAGTTGTTTGACCTTGACCTTGAAGGTCACCTGAAGGTCAAGGTCATATAAAGGTCAAGGTCAAGCATGTGAGTCGTATGGGCTTTGCCCTTCTTGTTTAATGTGTACTGAACAAGTTGAAACTAGTGCACATTAACAAACACAGGGAGGGAGGGAGAGAGAGAGAGAGAGAGAGAGAGAGAGAGAGAGAGAGAGAGAGAGAGAGAGAGAGAGAGAGAGAGAGAGAGAGAGAGAGAGAGAGAGAGAGAGAGAGAGAGAGAGAGAGAGAGGAGAGAGAGAGACAGACAGACAGACAGACAGACAGACAGAGACAGACAGAGAGAGACAGAGAGAGAGAGAGACAGACAGACAGAGACAGACAGAGAGAGAGAGAGCGCAATAGCAATTTAAGTGAGGATGTGGGAGGCTATTCTTTTATCTACTGCCCTTTCTCTCTCTACATCAACACATTCACCCCTTCCTCACATCTCTTCTCCTTCCTGTTAAAAATAAAAGAAAACAAAAGCAAAACAAACCTGCATACTCATTACTTGGCCAACAGCAACCACTTTCTTTGTTCCAGTTTAGTGGTTTTGGGTAAACTCCAACATATGCTTTGTGCCATACTCCTGGGCATATTACTCTGTACACATTTTCAGGTATGGGAGGACGGCCATTGTGGAGTACAAAGAGAACCTGAAAACTCTGTTTGCGGAGTTCAAACGGATTCTTCCCCAGGAGACCCTTGTCATCTGGAACACCACGCTGCCCATTTCCAAGAATGCCCGTGGTGGCTTCTTGGTGCCTGAGATTGAGTACCGCAACAGCACCCTTCGACTGGATGTCCTGGAGGCAAACTACTATGCCCATGGTGTGGCTGCGGAGAATGGCTTTGACGTCATTGACCTCCACTACCACTTCCGCCTGCAGCTCCACCGCCGAGCCGAGGATGGCATCCACTGGGACATGGATGCCCACCGACGCATGACCAACATCATCCTCAGTCACGTCTGTGATGCCTGGGGCCACCCCCTGCCTCAAAATGCTCACAAAATGGCTCATGAAAAGGACAGGGAGGACTGGAAGGATGCAAAGCACTATGAAAGAGAGGGTGAACTGCACGCAGAAAGTTCAGGTGCTTCCAATAGGTTCTATGACCGAGAGAAGGCCCCAGAGAGGGTAAGGCTGGGCTACCTCCATGAGGGCGAGAGTACCAGCAGCAATAGCAGCTCACACAACTATAGGAACGAAGACCTGGGAGGCTTTGAGTGGCAGGATTACCCTGAAGACGATGCATACCACAGGAAGGAGAGATCAAGGAGGTCCAAGTACAGGAGCCGTCCCTACACCTCCCATGTCCTTGGCCGCTAGTGAAAGCAACACGTCAGAGAAAACTCACCATTTCTGATTTTCTGCCTCAGCTGGGACAAGGAGTCCATGCTTTGATCTGATGCTTTCTCAGTGAGTGAAATGTGTTGCTTTCACTGGTTTGTATGCTTGATTACTGCCAATCATGTTCAGCAGCTCTCTTGATTTGTTTCATGTAGGTCTTGTCCTGCATCATGACCAATTCTGAATTAATAGTGACATTTTTAAGAACTAAAACTCATTCCTGAACAACTGCCTTTGTCATCATGTCTTCATTAGGGATGGTTGCGATTGAGAAGATTCTATTGAATCAAAGTTTCACGGGGCTTCTTTTTAGGGAAGATGCCATTTTCTTTTCTTTTTCTTTCTTTTTCCGTCCTTTTCTGTCTTTTTCTTTCTTTTTCTTTCAATTTTGATGGGTTTTTTAATAACCATTTTTGTGTCTTCATGTATTTCTGCTGGTTGCAAAGAAAGTTTAATAACTTGATAATTTTTTTTCTCATTACCTGTAGGTTTCTTGGTTTTGGAAACCTTGTAGAATTTTATTTTTTTCATAGACTTAAAATCTTGGTTCAGCAATGCAGGAAATGTGTTAGTTGATGATTTTATTCTTCCTTACACATCAGGAAAACAACAAAACAAGGTCATGTTTTGTTTTGGAGACCACAAATGTTGGTTCTGAAATAATCCTGTAGTTGATTATGTCACATAAGCTGTGAAGTCTGGAAGGGTTGCAAATCCAATGCACTGTTGAAGCTCTCTTTGCCAGAGCCCAGGGCAGCAGCGCAGTGCTGTCACATGAGCGCTTGTGGTGCCACTGCCAGGCAGTGAAAGAATGCATGCAGGCTTGCAAGTTGCATGCAGGTGATTGACGTTTGATGTAGCATAAAAGTCATTACTTTGCCAGATTACCATCTAAGTCCAACGCTGACAATGCAAGTAGAATAGGGCTTTCATGGGATCTAACTGGGTGACCCTTGGTACAGGTTATACAGGCAAGCAACGATCCATGTAGCGTCCCTCTTGCCAGGTACAGGCCAGGTACACGTGCTATAGTGAGACATGTATTTTTCCCAGAGGGGGATTTTCATAGCCCTTTCAGGCTTTGGGAAGGTTCTGTTTGTTTTTTGGGTGGTTTCTTTTTTTTTATTAGCTCTGTGAAACATTACAACTTGCAAGTTTGGATATTTCTCGATATTGAGCGAGGGAGAAAATCTCTACATGTCCTCTGTTTCATCCTAGCAACTGCTATCATCAAGTCTGGCATGATCTGGATCAGGACATTGATGGAATAGAGTAAGTAGAAACAAGTCAGTCATGTTTATTTTTTGTTTATGATCATTGATGGAGGAGTACAACATTCCTTGTACTGTTTTTTGACTCACATGCGAAGCAAAAGTGAGTCTATGTACTGAGCCGTGTCGTCCGTCCGTCCGGGCGTCCGTCCGGGCGTCCGTCCGTCCGTCCGTCCGTCCGTAAAAAACTTAAACGTTGGATTTTTCTCGGAGACTATTAAGTCTATCAACACCAAATGTGGCATGATGGTGTATGATGACAAGGCCTCAAAAAACATACATAGTGACTTGACCTTGCTTCAAGGTCAAGGTCACAGGAGCCATAAATGTGGTCTCAAAAACAGTCATTTTTCACATTTTCCCAATTTTCTCCCACGTTATTGAGAATGGCGACCTCAGCTACAAGTGGTATATAGGTCAAAGCAAGCCCTATCTATTGATACCAGTTTGGTTGACCTTGCTTCAAGTTCAAGGTCACAGGAGCTCTTCAAAGTTGGATCGTATACATATTTTGAAGTGACCTTGACCCTGAACTATGGCAGATAACTGTTTCAAACTTAATAATTATGTGGGGCACATGTTATACTTTCATCATGAGACACATTTGTTCACATATCATCAAGGTCAAGGTCACTTTGACCCTTATGAAATGTGACCAAAATGGGGTAGTGAAGCACTAAAAGTGACTACAGTGGGACCTGCGAATAGCGACCCTCTAAATAGCGACTACCCTCGCAATAGCGGCTGGTCAGAGCCGGCACGGATCGATTTCTTAAGAAAATTACCTCTAAATAGCGACTAACCTCGCTATTGCGAATAACGACCCCCCCTTGCCGGTCCCGATCGCTGTTTTTACTTGCGAATAGCGACTCTCTCTTCCCTGGGGCGGCATTTCGCGAAGTGTCTGCACCACACGGCCGTTCCCAGAGGTCGGTTTAGTTGAGCCGCGCTGACATGTATACAATGCTGGGGTCAGAAGTGGGTCAGGCAATCTAAAAATAACCTTTGCAGCCGATGAGCCTGCTCTAGAGCAAGTGAAAAGGCTGCTTGCCTTTGTCACTGTCAAAGGTGACAATGATGATGTGTCACAGGCCATGAAACTGAAAAGTTCTGTGGAAGAAATCAGACTTAAAGAAAAATCCAAAGCCACTCAGAAGAACATCAGTGACTACATGCAGATCTCCTTAGTTTAGCCAAAACTAGCCAAATTAATCCTCATTTTCACTTGAAGTGTGTACAATAAAATATTGAATGCCTTTAAAAATGGTTTTGTTGCCCTAGCTGTTAGGTTTCTCATGTCTTTTATTTTCTATCTACACATGTGCATGTGTGTGTGCTTTGAAATGTGTTCTTGATCATGATTAGACTTATAGAAAAATCCAAAGCCAATCACAAGAACATCAGTGACTACATGTACATGTACATGCAGATCTCCTTAGTTTAGTCAAAACTAGCCAAATTAATCCTCATTTTAACTTGAAGTGTGTACAATAAAATATTGAATGCCTTTAAACATTGTTTTGTTGCCCTTGCTGTTTGTTTTCTCATGTCTTTTATTTTCTATCTACACATGTGCATGTGTGTGAGCTTTGAAATGTGTTTTTGATCATGATTATGGTTGAACCTCCAAATAACACCCTACCTCGAAATAGCACCCCTTTTGGTTTGGTCCCAAGAGGGGTCGCTATTCGCAGGTTCCACTGTATATCTCATGGTAGAAAGTGCCAATAAGCACCATTGTGCTTCCTATGTCTTGAATTAACAGCTTTGTGTTGCATGACCTTGGATGACCTTGACCTTGGGTCAAGGTCACGTGTATTTTTGGTAGGAAAAATGTGTAAAGCAGTTCTTAGTGTATGATGTCATTGGTAGGTTTAGTTGTTTGACCTTGACCTTGAAGGTCACCTGAAGGTCAAGGTCATATAAAGGTCAAGGTCAAGCATGTGAGTCGTATGGGCTTTGCCCTTCTTGTAAATATTTGTATTTGCACCCAATCTATCCATTCTATTGCAAATGTGCCAAACAAAACAGTGCCCAGTGATACGTCTCATTCCACCTTTTGTTTTCACAGCTTCATCTTTTACATGGCATCATAGAGGATATCACTGCATATCAGGTGGGAAAGACTACAGGAACATGTGGGAAAACTGTGTCTTTATACTTTCACTGATTGCTTCAAATGCATTGATAATTCTGTGGTATAGTTTTGCCTTCATGTGCTTTCTTCAGTTTTTCGTGGATGACTTTTTTATAATACTAGATGGTTTACCCGTCTCCACCTGTTCCCGTCTCCACCTTTTCCCATCTCCACCTGTTCCCGTCTCCACCTTTTCCCGTCTCCACCTTTTCCCGTCTCCACCTTTTCCCATCTCCACCTTTTCCCATCTCCACCTTTTCCATTTCCCTCTCCCCCTAAATAACCATACCGTAGATACTTTCCCACCCTCAACAACCCCCCCCTCACCCACCCCACCCCCGGTCTCACTGCACCCCCCGGCATCACCCCCCTCCCCCCCAATAACCATACCGTACATACTTTCCCAGTCCCCACCCTCTCACATTCACCAAACATCAATGCATGATGAAATGAGCAAGCTTGGACCCACAAAACCTCGTGCAGCACGAAGCACAAGTTGGAGCTGAGTTGCCTCCTTTACCCTCTCATGAAGCACACGTTGGAACCGAGTTGCCTCCCTTTGCCGTCAACAGTCCCATGACTAAAAAGTTCCAGAGGGAATATCTCCGGAACGATCGGAGGTACGTCTTCCAAAACGCGTCGACTACCCCCAATCCAGTCACGAGGGAGTGACATGCCAAATTTTGCGGAGATCCGTGCACTGGCTGCCGAACGCATAGAGCGGATGGACAGATACACAGACAGAAACCGTTAGGGTTTTATATATATAGACTTCGTACTGAATTCACGATGACCTGCAAATTACTGAAGATGCCTGAAATATTCATATCACTTCCAATAATGCATGCAGTCATCAGTCCCAAACCTGGCAGCAGTAGGTATGCAGTTTTCACCTATCATTACATGATAATGTAGCTATGTTGCAGCACTTCTTGGAATGACTCATGAGCCCAACCCTGGAGTGGCAGTTCCATCTGCAGTGATAGCAGACAAAACTGGAGGTTTCCAGCTGCTCTCTGCTTCCTTGTCCTCTTGGCTCTTAAGTCAGTGAGTGATCATGCCTTGCCTCCTCTGTATGTCCTGAGCAAGGGACCAGCCTTGCCTCCTCTGTATGTCCTGAGCAAGGGACCAGCCTTGCCTCCTCTGTATGTCCTGAGCAAGGGACCAGTCTGCACTGTCCTCAGCTTTGCACTCTCAGGTGTTGGGGTCTATCCAGGACCCGTTCACTTCTATGCCATACTGAAAGTTATTTTGCAAACACGTGAATCCGTAACTTTGTCAGTTTATTCCTACATGGAGTATGAAATCATGCCCTGCATTGAAGCTTCATATGGAAAATTCAGAAATGCACATCCACTGTGATCATATCAATTTTTGCTTCCCTTTATTTGGAACTACACTTTGAGATCTCACCAGATATTATGTGACCGTGTTTGTATTCAAGATACAAGGAGATAATCAATGAGAAGAAAGAGCAATGCTTCAAACCCAGAGATCTACAAACCCAAGTTTTGAAAATCAAGTACCAGTACCAGTATGTTGCTTTTATAAAAATGGGAAGGGTCACACTGAATTTATCTTGTTCCAGTCCCCTTGGGTCTTTCTTACTAACACTCACACTTCTAACTTATTTACATACATTTACATAAATCTTTGGATCGATCTTCATTGGTGTCATGTATCAGTTTGTACAAATGTTGACTATTGGCTTTACTATTTTGCAATCTGTTGGATATATTTGCAGGATGTACAAAATTTACTTACTTTATTTTTCAAGAATAAATATATTATTTGAAGAAAACATGTTCATAGTATGTGTTCCTGAGGTATAGTACTACGGTACCCCATATGTGAAATGGCTACTTCTGAAGATGATTCCAGAGCCACGCATTCAGATGGGTGAAAATACATTCTGGCAGTCTTGTGTGCCTTATAAATCATTTTGCACACTATTGTCTTTACACATTAAAAAGTTTTATTGAAGATCGAATTGGCCACCTTCTTTCAACATAGTCTTGTTACTGGCACCTGGGTGTTTCAGCTCTGCTGTTTTGCTGCAGCTGTTGTCAGCATAAACTTAAATATGGGTATATGAGACTTGGGACTGCATGTAAGTAACTCCACAAGCAATGATCAAGATAACTTTAATGGCTTACACCTAATGTACATGTACAGCTTAGAGAGGATCTGCCAATGTGGCTGTAAAACTTGATGGGGAATAGGTGAAGAAATGAGTAGATTTGGAAGGATGGGCGCTATGACAAGTGGGGCATTGACCAGAACACTGACTAGAGGTCTCTTCTGAACTGTCTGGTGCTCCTTTCTCTTGTGGCATCTTAGACCCAAGCAAGCAGATCAGCCCGAGAGTGAGGACAAGGAATGTACAGCGGCTTATACAGCCACTAGAGCAAGGACAGCAGAAGTGTGTCAGAAGCAGTTTCCCAGGAATATTACCGGGTCAAGGGTGAAGGGGCTTTACCTAGCAACTGTCCAATATGTACATTTACAGAGCAGTATATGTGCAAAGCTCAAATCCTGTGTAGGACATGCATGAAGAGTTATTATAAAGCCCTCCATGCCAGCAAGACCTCATGTTCAGAGAGGTCTTGGAGGTTTCTTTCCATACTTCATCCCTATGAATAGACTCGCCACATCCCACTGTGTGATTAGTAAAAGCAGAATAACAAGAAAAATGACTACTTGACTTGCTGTTACTCTTTCCGGCCCTTGTAATTGTGTACGTAGTCAATGGCCTTACATTGCCCACTGAGGCTGATTGACCACAATGCTAAATGGTTCTTTCAATATATTGTAAGCACTAACACTTGGCAGACAACATCAGGAAGTTGGGAAGCCTCTAGAGAAAGCTGGTAAATGGAAGAGTGCCATCACTTGTAAAATCAGCTCTCCAACCCTTGATTTGCTGGCAGGTTGTGTCCGCCCCATACTCATAGCGACTGTGCATTGTAGCCTATGTTTGACATTTAGGGTGTCCTTCCCTTGCAGATGTGCTGCACACAATTATTTCTCCGAGCAGCAGCACCTCAGTCTAGATTTGCAGACAGAATCTAGAGCATTTCTTTCTAAAACCTGCCTACAACCACCAGCAAGAGGCATGGCAGACAAACAGTTGGCATAAAGAATAAGTGAAATGCAAGCAAAATGTTTCAAAGTAGGGATTCATCTGTACTAAAAGTACCATAGTTTTCTTTACAGCATACACAAAATGAATGCTAATGTGTCCAAGTTATCTGCCACAGAAATAAGATGTATAATTTCCATGAAAAGTGGTAACATTTCTCCCCAGACAATTACTAATAGAAGTGGAATTTATAAATTGTTGAGTTGGGAAGAAATAAAGGACATATTGGTGTATGAAAAGGAACTGGTTAAAATGATGTCCTCTGTGTTGATTAGGGAGAGTAGCTGGTTCTGCTTACATTCACTGCAGTGGCTAAGGTAAAACAACAGACTGGAATGGCTCCTGGCAGCTTTATTGGAGTGAGGCATGCTTCTACATCTAAAAATTATGTGTCATAGAACTCTGGTGCTCTAGCACGTAAGTTGGGCAGGCAAAAGATTCATACATATGATGCAAAAATATACAAAACTAGTGCATGGCAACTGGTTCATTATTAGTAACAGTCAAGCAGTAAAGCTAAACTTGTGCAAGTGTGTATAAAAATGCCAGCCATTAAAATGTCAGTTGGCAACTGTACTTTAAAAAATTGTAAATAAAATTCAACACCTTTAACTCACTGGTCCTCAATCGGTGCAAGATCTACTACCTACAAAACAACTTGATCTGATCAGGCACATCAGTCTAACAACAACAACGGACCCTTACACTTTACTACTTCCCGTCTGATAGCTTTTATCTATCACAATCTTGCATTGTTCACCGTTAACTGAGCAAATAACAAATCATCTCAAACTATAAGAACAGAGTCTTTTATCACAAAGATGACATTTTAGCAAGACACCAATGGATTGAAGGTCTTTAGGTAACAACCACCATTCACTACATTTTTTTCAAATGTTCTCAAAGCTATGGGAAAATGTCCAAAAGCAAAAGCTTTCAAAAGTGATCAATGACACAAGTAATTTTTAAGATGTCTGCCTCTCCTCCCAGTAAAATATATTATGACATAGACATTTAAGGAAAGACAGCCTCTCTTTCTACCCCTTCCCCCCCTCTTCAATAAAGTACTGATTTAAGTTACTGAGTGATATGCTATACTCATAAAAACAAATAAACAACCATCACCCAAAAAGGCAAGATACAAAACAAAGGAATGCAGTAAATTCACTAATAATTAAGCCTTTTGGTTCACAATAATATCTTTACACAGCTAGTTAAGAAAATGGCAGACACATAAAATATGACATGCCACCAAACAAAAACATTATGTAAACTTAATAGGTGAAAATTTAAAAACTAGTCTTACCCATGTAGTTTGAAATGATACTTTCAGTAATCGCTGAAGTTTTCAGTTTATTTCATACTCAGACTCCCTCTGTGGGTTCGGGGTAAGAATTGACCCACCACGTCTCCCTACGCGATTCGTAAGAGGCGAATAACTAGAGACACTGTGACTTTGCATTTACTCTAAACTGTTCCAGTGATTTTTGTACTTAATGGCCTTACATAGCCTACAAAGGCTGATAGGCCATAAAACCCCATCCATCCATCCATTTGTGCTTAATGGCCTTATATAGCCTACAAAGGCTGATAGCCGTAAAACACCAGCCGTCCATTCATCATACTCAGACATGCACAAAAATACTTGAAAGTTTTCACAAGAATCATTTCCAACCACTAATATGTGTCTATCTGAAGGCTCTTTATATGTTTCTAAGCCATTTGATTTCAGAATATTTGACTGCAAGCAGAAGTATCACTTTTCATTATAACTTTTCATGTCAAAAATACTTGCAATGCACTAGAGCTTTGTGACACATCGCTTTCAGTAAATGGCCTCTTTAAGTTTAGTGGTGATGTCAAATAAACTTTCTTGAAACACACTGAAATTGAAAGCCAACACCATAATTAGCAGGCAGCTATCAAAACAGTAAACAACGATAGAGAAATAATCCATTTCCTTTTTTTCAATTGCTGGTGATCATACTGTAAGTTGGTCTGATTTGTCCATTGTTTTGTTGCAAGACAGGGCTCTGATTTTTATTAATTGAGAGGGTGTCTAGGGGAAACACACTGCTATCTTGTAACATGCACTCACCTTTCTTGCTGTCAAGAATGGACAGGACAACAGAGAAGATGAGGGCAGACATCACATACCAAATGACTTTAATAATGCTTGAAAAGATAGGCAATGGTTGTTAAGTCAACGTGCATGAGTAATACTTATTTAATTAATCCTAATTTAGCCAGCCAGCCTGTACTATAAAGGTAGAATTTATCTGGAAGGAGAATTCACGTGAGTCCGCTTGAAAGAATGCTAAAGGGGTCAGAGCGTTGACCCCGGTGGTCGTCCTTGAAGGGGTAATGTTTGGGGCGCTGGGGAGGTGACAACTGACACAGAGGTGGGTCCTGATAGAAGGGAGGGTTGGAACTGCATCATCTCCCCTCTCGTCCTTTCTGGTGGGGGTCAGGCAGGGGGTAGGGAACGGCCATCTGCACTTGTGGCTGTTTGGCGTGGCCCACTTTTTCCCCTCAGAGGGCTGGTGTTGGGGTCATCAAGAGAGGCCAGCACGACTTGGAGCTGGAGTGGATGAGAGGTAGAGGGCAGATGTCACCCGTCCTTCCTCCCATATTGGCATGGCCTTGCCATAGATGATTCCACTCCACGCCAGGAGCAGGAGAGCAGAGAGTGCCAGCCCCGAGTCAGCAGACAGCAGCCTTTTTATTCTCTCCCCCACATCTCCATTCAAAGTCTCAGGAATTCACTCCCTCTAAAACAATAGGGTAATAGGGATTTGGCGCGTGCTTGGCCAGCACATTTTCCCCACTCTAACTTTAAAAGTTGGCCAATCACGTTGCACGTCTTATACGTTGAATTTATCAATGTCAAGGATACTGATACTGGAAGCTCGGCACCTTAATTTGAAACTGTTCACTGTTTCATCACGAGGCTTCACCACAGCAAACTACTTTCAAAGCATGGCTGGTTTTCTAATACTACATTTATTTGAGGCCTGGCTGGCTTCTACATTCTTAAGTGTCCATTATTTAACACATGCATAAACATGCAATTCATAACAGTAGTAGTATGATAGTTCATCATCTGACAACTCACACAGAAAACAGAGAGAAAGGATCATTTTAATGTACACACCAGTAAATCCGTCACCTTGATTCCACTTGTGTACAATTCTTAATAATGTGGAAAGAACGTACCGTCACAGTGGTTCAGATCACCGACAGGCAGCAGTGGCAAATAAGATCTACTTCCCTGTGAGTCCCAAACACAAATCAGGTCCTTATGATTTGATCAGATCCAATGACCCACAGCTGCTTCTCTGGCTGCTTGGGGCCACCTCTGCCTGAACTACTGGAGTAAGCCCTGAAAGTCCAGCAGCCAGGGCTTCCAGCAGATGGGGATTGGTGTGTGTGTGTGTATGTCTGTGTTTCACAGGCTCCAGCAATGTGTTGTACACTGGGGCAACTTCTGGTAGGAAAATGCTGATAAATGGTTCAGAGGTAATATTCAGCTGTAAATATAGCTGTCTCCAGACAGTTTCTCCATTTATTATACAATGTTTATGCCATACCAACCAAATTTAAGGGTCCCTAAGTAGGAGAGCCAGCAGGAAGAAGGGCTTACTGTTTTGAGTGAGTGCAAACTACCTAACACTTACTGTTCAGCAGTTCTCTCTCTACCCTGACTCCTGTACATTTTCATCAACTGCATGTGGCCCCAGTACCCAAGTTCTTGGGACTCCTTGAAAATATCGGGGTTGCCTGGTTGCAAAATCTTGCACATGAATCCAAACGCTGTCTGTAAGACAGGTGGGGCTCTTTTTTCCTGATCACCTGAAATGGTACAACCATGGATCTATCATTTACCATTAAAACAATTATGTTTTGGCAAAAGCACAAGTTTCAGACTTCTTAATACTTTGCCAAGAGACTTCAATTGCATTCAACTCAATGAAAACTTAAGACATTTGACTGTTAGAAGGTGGTCATATATCAAAGAAAAAGACAGTATTATGATAATAAAAAACAGCCCATGTATAAAGCGAGATGAAAATCACAGGTACGGGGGAATGGATGATGAAGAGAGTATGTGGGGAAAGAGGCAGAAAGGAAAGAGGAAAGACACTTTGAGAAGAGGGGGCCTTTGGAGTGAAGGAAAAGGAGATGGGGGATTGACAGAACAAAAGAAAAATGAAAATAAGCTATGAAAACACCAGTAAAGGATGTGATTTTTTTTTTAAGTGACGCTCTAGAATGGCAAAGATGTCGTCATGGTTTTAAAAAACAAACATCAAGATTACCATACATGAAAATGAAATAAAAATCAAGTAAGGTTTGAGACATGTGACCCAAGGGCAATCTTAATAGATGAAATGCATAGGGACAAGCATGGCAAGAAAACTCACTGTGTGGTTGGTGCTCCTCCACAGTAGAGGTGTCTTGTTCTTGCAGTTGTATGGTAGTGCCAGTACTGACTGGAGACTGATTCTCGTTGCTGGAGGTGGAGGCTGCACTGGAATGGTCATCTTTCTTGGAGGCCTCCTTGGCATCCCTCTCAGGAACTTTGGCATCAGGTGTTCCACAGTCAGCCCCCTCTGGCTGGGCCCTGGGTGTAGGACCAATGGTTGCCATGGGAACAGAACTGTTGGTGTTGACGTTGCTGTCCCTGTTGGTGGTGATCTCAGGAAAACTATTCCTCCCAAGTCCAGAGTCATCAACCTGGCTTGCTGGAGCTGTGGACTTGACAAAAGTTTGCTCTTCATCAAGCAATCCTGCCTGCCTCCCAGTAGGATCTGCAGCAGCACCATGAGCTGATGGAGAGACTATGGGAGGAATTTTCATAGCCCCATTTGGTCCTGGGATCACTCTGCCTTCACTGGAGGTAGTGGCTTGATCAAGTTCTCTCTGGCGCGGTGTGGTTCCCCTTGCATCATGAGGGGTGCTGGAGGCTCCCCCCTGAGCAGCAGGGGTGGGAGGGGATGCTGGAGAGGGGGCGGCCCCTGGGCCTTGTGACGGTCCATCGATGGAGGGCAGGCTGTCTAAGTCTTCTGATCCCTGGTTTTGGGAGAAGGCGTGGGCATGCTGATGCCTTGGTGCAAGGCCATCCTGGAGACTGGCAGGTCTGGAACCCTGAGGCTGGCTGTGGGCACTCTGGGTGTTCACAGGTCCTCTTGTAGCTTCCTGGGGCAGTGAGGAGGAAAGGGCTTAGAGTCTGGGCAGTGTGCACCTCACTGGTGAACTCTTTGACAAGTCTGTCACAATGTACATGTAAATATTAAGTATTAATATCATAATTACATATATTTTCAAGAACTTTAAAATACCAGTATCTTAGAATGTTTTTGCCCCAATTTACCACAAATAACAATCCACTGATACCAAATAATGTAAAAACCAGGCTCTTTGACAGAGAAGTGATGCAGCTGATCAGCCAATCACACTTTGGCATCTATGCCTGGATTTAAAAGTTGTAATAACAAGAAATATGTAGGTCACATTTTGCAGAGATTTGTTTAGATTTTGAGATCTCAAGGCAAACTAATTTATCCCCCAAAAATGAAATATAACAGTATTCAAATTATCAAGAGAAGCTACAAAGAAAATTCTGCTTTGAATCTAAAAGCTAAAGAAGCACAATGATATGAAAACGTGACATGAAAGAAACTGACAAACTGAAATTATAATATATGGATTTGTTTTCGCTGGATTGTTGTCTAATGGAGAAAAGTTTAGCTGTAAGAAGACACTGCAAAACAAAGGCTACACTACAAGCAATAAATTTGTATGGCCTGATTTGTGCATGCTTTCACACAGGCCCATCTTTTAGTTTTAGAAGCCAATTTGTTATTTGTATATCAACACTAGACAGGTTCCAATGTGCCCTGCTAGGTATTTGCTATAAATGCAAACTACACATTCCACACCACATCAACATGACTGCTACTTACAGAGATCCATGAGGCCTCTTCAGTGCCTTTTGAGGTCAACCCAAGCTTTCTTTCCAAGGATGAAGCAATGGCAGCAGAGTTGTCTCCTCTTCCTGAAGATTTGTCTCCCCTGTGTGAAGTGTACTCTTCTCTTGCAGCAGGCCTGGAATCCGTCATGCCTGTGTTTCTCGGTGGCACAGTGCTGGTTCTTGAGGGCCCTGTCCTCAGCTCTGCTTGGCCTGTGCCTCCTGCAGTCTCTATTTGTCCTTGTCCTGCATCAACTTGGTCCATTGCTTGGTTTCTTCTTTGCTGACTCAAATCTCTCATCCCATCACTGCCGCGGTTGACTCCATCTCCAAAAAATCTTGCATCATTGAATCTCTCTCTGTCCTGTGAGCTTGAACCATGACCTGACAACTGGCTGTTTCTGTTTGGTGGTTGCACTTGCCGATAAGATAAGGGTCCATCTATGGAGTCCCTAGCCCCTAGTGAGGGGGTGGGTACGTTGAGTGGATTGTCATCTTCCGCCACCACTGATCGAATGGTCTGGATTCCTCTGGGGACATTCTGGAGATTGTTCTGAGGGGAAAGGGGCGTCTCTGTAAAAAGAGTAAAAAGAGCCACTCTGTAAGGCTGACATTTCCAAAGTGAGACCCAGTTGGTCAGACCAAACAAGGCAGTGTGGATTGGGAGTGGGAAGGGACCCACTGTGCCTCCCTACATGATTTCAAACAAGGCAGTGTGGATTGGGAGTGGGAAGGGACCCACTGTGCCTCCCTACATGATTTCAAACAAGGCAGTGTGGATTGGGAGTGGGAAGGGACCCACTGTGCCTCCCTACATGATTTCAAACAAGGCAGTGTGGATTGGGAGTGGGAAGGGACCCACTGTGCCTCCCTACATGATTTCAAACAAGGTCAGTGTGGATTGGAAGTGGGAAGGAACCCACTGTGCCTCCCTACATGATTTCAAACAAGGCAGTGTGGATTGGGAGTGGGAAGGGACCCACTGTGCCTCCCTACATGATTTCAAACAAGGCAGTGTGGATTGGAAGTGGGAAGGGACCCACTGTGCCTCCCTACATGATTTCAAACAAGGCAGTGTGGATTGGGAGTGGGAAGGGACCCACTGTGCCTCCCTACATGATTTCAAACAAGGCAGTGTGGATTGGGAGTGGGAAGGGACCCACTGTGCCTCCCTACATGATTTCAAACAAGGCAGTGTGGATTGGGAGTGGGAAGGGACCCACTGTGCCTCCCTACATGATTTCAAACAAGGCAGTGTGGATTGGGAGTGGGAAGGGACCCACTGTGCCTCCCTACATGATTTCAAACAAGGCAGTGTGGATTGGGAGTGGGAAGGGACCCACTGTGCCTCCCTACATGATTTCAAACAAGGCAGTGTGGATTGGGAGTGGGAAGGGACCCACTGTGCCTCCCTACATGATTTCAAACAAGGCAGTGTGGATTGGGAGTGAGAAGGGACCCACTGTGCCTCCCTACATGATTTCAAACAAGGCAGTGTGGATTGGGAGTGGGAAGGGACCCACTGTGCCTCCCTACATGATTTCAAACAAGGCAGTGTGGATTGGGAGTGGGAAGGGACCCACTGTGCCTCCCTACATGATTTCAAACAAGGCAGTGTGGATTGGGAGTGGGAAGGGACCCACTGTGCCTCCCTACATGATTTCAAACAAGGCAGTGTGGATTGGGAGTGAGAAGGGACCCACTGTGCCTCCCTACATGATTTCAAACAAGGCAGTGTGGATTGGGAGTGGGAAGGGACCCACTGTGCCTCCCTACATGATTTCAAACAAGGCAGTGTGGATTGGGAGTGGGAAGGGACCCACTGTGCCTCCCTACATGATTTCAAACAAGGCAGTGTGGATTGGGAGTGGGAAGGGACCCACTGTGCCTCCCTACATGATTTCAAACAAGGCAGTGTGGATTGGGAGTGGGAAGGGACCCACTGTGCCTCCCTACATGATTTCAAACAAGGCAGTGTGGATTGGGAGTGGGAAGGGACCCACTGTGCCTCCCTACATGATTTCAAACAAGGCAGTGTGGATTGGGAGTGGGAAGGGACCCACTGTGCCTCCCTACATGATTTCAAACAAGGCAGTGTGGATTGGAGTGGGAAGGGACCCACTGTGCCTCCCTACATGATTTCAAACAAGGCAGTGTGGATTGGGAGTGAGAAGGGACCCACTGTGCCTCCCTACATGATTTCAAACAAGGCAGTGTGGATTGGGAGTGGGAAGGGACCCACTGTGCCTCCCTACATGATTTCAAACAAGGCAGTGTGGATTGGGAGTGGGAAGGGACCCACTGTGCCTCCCTACATGATTTCAAACAAGGCAGTGTGGATTGGGAGTGAGAAGGGACCCACTGTGCCTCCCTACATGATTTCAAACAAGGCAGTGTGGATTGGGAGTGGGAAGGGACCCACTGTGCCTCCCTACATGATTTCAAACAAGGCAGTGTGGATTGGGAGTGGGAAGGGACCCACTGTGCCTCCCTACATGATTTGTTACTTAGGCATATGAGTAGGGATATTATGATTTAACTTGCTCTTACTATAACTTGTTCTAGTGATTTTGTGATTAATGGCCTTTAATAGTCTACAAGCTGACAGGCTTTAAAACCTCATTCATTCATTCATTCATTCATTCATTCATTCATTTATTCATTCATTTGTTCATTCATAATTTCATTCATTCATTCATTCATTTATTCATTTGTTCGTTCATTCATTTATCCATTCAATCATTCATATGGTTACACCAAATAATCATAATATAACATTTATTTGGAAGTTTCAGTTTAATGATACGTGATTAGCAAACTATTCAAGTGTGTAACTTGTTCAACCATGTTTGGCTGTTTAACCCTTAAAGTATTATACAGCGGAAATTTTGGCCACATTTTGCATTCTGTGGTGGCTCTGGCTTAACTGCTATGAGCTGTTGAGGTTTTTATCTTGTGTGCAGGGGTTCAAATCAATGTAATAGAGGCATATTTTAGTGGTCAAAGAAACCACTAAAAAGGAAATTCGGCCAAAACTTCAGCCCTGCAAAACTTCTAGAGCTAAAGTTTGCAGATTAGCAGTGTGCTAGTGTGCTATGAACCCATGAGGCATTACTTCTTTCCTGGAATAGTTACATGTGCAAGGCAGGCTACTGAAAACTATAAGCCTTGAAATGAAATGTGCAAATTACATTGGGCATCTTCTGTGATTTTACCCAAAATGTTATAGCCTAACGCCTTAAAAACCCCCAACAACAATCACTTTGTGGTATAAATATTCATTTTGTTCACATCCATTTTTCAACAGCTGTTATCAAATGAGCCACCCAATCAAAATCAGTTTTATTACCTTGCTGTGGAGAAATGGGATTAAAAGCTTGTTCCAAGGTTTGCTGCACGGGGATTTTGTCTTTGAGGACCCTGAACACTCTGTTCCATCCTTCATTGTCATTCCTCCAATCCCCAGCCAGCCACACCACAGACTGGGTGGTGAGTTCCTGGGGGCAGCTCTCCTCTGGCAAGTTGACAGCCACAGGAATCAGCCTGCCACACAGACAGTAATCACAACAATGAATGTGCTGATAATAACAAACATAGTGTGAAAAGTTCATGTTAGTGTTACACTTACAGAAAATTAGCCTAGACAAAAGTGATGGAGATTTTTCCAACGTGTAAACTGGGTAAAACTCCACAATCTATAACAGTGGGAAAATCATTCTATTGATATGGTGATGCATGTCTTATCACATTTTATAAAATCGGTGGCAAACAAAAACGTGCATTATGGAATGGATCTCAGACACACCATATTCTCTCAAACTGTCAAACACTAAACACATACATTGATCAGGATACACTTCTATAGCATACATCACCACAGCCAATAAAGTCTGAATCAAAAGGTACTCTCGGTGAAGGTCTTTGGCAAACAATCAACAGCAGATCCAGCAGCCAGTCAAATAATGCCAAAAGAAAAAAAAGTTGTGGTTATGGTAACATGGTCAGAAAATTGGGTTGGTAGGTCAGCCTGAACTTTAAAAAATATATAATTTTTGGTAATAGAAGAGGCCAGATTGAACATAAGTCAGTGTATTGACAGTAACAGTAGAGAGGTATAGTTTATGATTATTAGGCACACACACACACACACACACACACACATAGTTGTAGTTACGGTAACATGGTAAAAAGAGATAGGGTCAGTAGATAGGCCTGACAATTTAACAAGAAGGGCAAAGCCCATACGACTCACATGCTTGACCTTGACCTTTACATGACCTTGACCTTCAGGTGACCCTTCAAGGTCAAGGTCAAACAACCAAACCTAGCAATGACATCATACACTAAGAACTACTTTACACATTTTTCCTACCAAAATACATGTGACCTTGACCCAAGGTCAAGGTCATCCAAGGTCATGCAACACAAAGCTGATAATTCAAGACATAGGAAGCACAATGGTGCTTATTGGCACTTTCTACCATGAGATATGGCCACTTTTAGTGGTTCACTACCCCATTTTGGTCACATTTCATAAGGGTCAAAGTGACCTTGACCTTGATGATATGTGACCAAATGTGTCTCATGATGAAAGTATAACATGTGTACTACAATGTTATGAAGTTTGGAAGAGTTATCTTCCATAGTTCAGGGTCAAGGTCACTTCAAAATATGTATACAATCCAACTTTAAAGAGTTCCTGTGACCTTGACCTTGAAGCAAGGTCAGGTCACTGTGTATGTTTTTGAACGCCTTGTCATCCTACACTATCATGCCGAATTGGGTGTTGATAGACTTAATAGTCTCCGAGAAAAATCCAACGTTAAAGTTTTTTACGGATTAAAGGACGCCTGGACGCCTGGTCTGCCCGGACGCCCGGACGGACGCCTGGACGCCCGGACGGACAACAAAGGTGACCTATTATGAAAGTATAACATGTGTACTACAATGTTATGAAGTTTGGAAAGGTTATCTTTCATAGTTCAGGGTCAAGGTCACTTCAAAATATGTATACAATCCAACTTTAAAGAGCTCCTGTGACCTTGACCTTGAAGCAAGGTCAATCAAGCTGGTATCAAAAGATAGGGATTACTTTGCCCTATATACCATATATAGGTCAGGTATCCAATCTCAAAAACTTCTGAGAAAATTGGGAAAATGTGAAAAATGGCTGTTTTTTAGACAACATTTATGGCCCCTGCGACCTTGACCTTGAAGCAAGGTCAAGTCACTATGTATGTTTTTTGAGGTCTTGTCATCATACACCATCATGCCAAATTGGGTGTTGATAGACTTAATAGTCTCCGAGAAAAATCCAACGTTAAAGTTTTTCACGGACGCCCGGACGCCCGGACGGACGACACGGGTGAGTACATAGACTCACTTTTGCTTCGCATGTGAGTCAAAAACAGATTGAGACTGCACGTGTGTGTGTTTGTGTGTGTGTGTGTGTGTGCATGCGTGCGATTTATAAGAAATGTTATGTATGCAGCAGAAGCATTTGAACATAAATCAAAATATCTCTTTCACCCCAAAAAAATTATTACTTAAAAAGTTCAATATTACTCATAGGGAAGGTGGGACAGCATGCCATTTATTGTTTACCTTCTATTTCTTTATCTCTTTTTCTCTCCCCCCCCCCCCCCCCCCCCCCTTTTTTCCTTCATGATTGAAAAACAAGATCATGGTTATCAGGAAATAAATTGGGCCAGTCAAGTTACAGGAACCACAACTTTGTTTCAGTTTGGCCTTATCATTGCACTAGACTGTAATGCCATGATGAGAACCTCATATCATCTGAAATGTCCTAATAGAAGTAGATATACATGTAGTACTGTATATCAATAAACAGTCCTGCTGCAGTTAAAGTATGCCTTCAACTATTTTGCTCCAATGTGATTCATTTCAATACTTCTTTTCAACAACAATACATAAGCAATTTTGTTCCTAATAGCAATGGTGTTAGCTCTGTTTTGTACTCATCAGTGGCTAAATAAAAAGGCTGCTGTGGTGTTCAATGTAGCCAACTGGTCCATATCTGTGCTAGCATTAGTACTTGTAAAAGCATACATGTGTATCATTTAGGCTTATTTCCTCTACAAGTTAACAGATGACACTGACAGTGTATGAAAAGTCCTAATCTTCAAGACTTCACATTGTTGGAGCAAATGTTGAACTATAAACTATACATGACAGAGCAGAGTAACGATTGCATACGCGCGCACACACACACACACACTCTCTCTCTCTCTCTCTCTCTCTCTCTCTCTCTCTCTCTCTCTCTCTCTCTCTCTCTCTTACATGCCTCATTAAACGCCCCCTTAGATTACACACTCAAATGTTTTTAATATCAAATTTCGAATTAAAACAGTGAAGAGAAGGATAACACCAAATCACCAGGATCAGCAGTAATAGGCCTATCAACAATACTCAACAGCATCAGCAGCAACCACAATCATTAACACCATTCGAATCATTTATGGCACCTTGGCGATCGAACAAGCCCACCTGCTAGCCCTGTCTTTCTCCAGCAGAATTTTGAATGCCGTCATCTGACAGTAGCGAGACCAACAATCCCGCACAAACCCAGGGGTCAGTATGACGAAAGTGTACTGAGACAGCTTGATCACCCTCAGTAACTCCATGAAGACATTGGTCCCAGCAAGGCAGTCTCTCTCGTGGAAATAGGCTCTGCTGAAGCCCTCCCGAGCGGTAACTTCCACCACATAGTCGGTGACTTGCCGAGCCAGTTTCGTGTCGTCCGTCTCGGAGTACTTAGACCGCGGATAGTTGTAGATGACATTGAAGTGGTACTGGAGGCCGTTCGGTACTTCTTGCTCTGGAGCCGCCATGGAGTGGTCTTGTGGGCGAAGACAACAGTTATCAACTGAAGGTGGATGTCAAACGACCTGAAGATATCAGCGCCGATCAGGGCTATCGCCCACCCACTGAACACTTTCACTGTCTCCCCCCAAAAAAAAAATCAGTTGCGACGACAACCAGAAGTGGTTACTGCAACTTATATGATCCAGGTCCAGAAGAGGAGCAGCTGAGACGAGTGTGTCCAGATTATGATGACGCAAGTTTCATTTTCAACCCGGAAACGCTCTCACGTTCGTGCTTGCCGCAAAGGGAAGTAACTGCAACAGATAATTACAATTTAGTCTGGTACTTGATGTCTGAATGTGAACGGCACGCCCATATGTGTAGACGATTGAGCACGGCAGGATTACACAGTGGCGTTTTCGCGGTTTTCCTCACCCGCCACGTTCACCTAGCAGCTGAGCGCGCTGAAGCCCCGTGTGGGAAACCTGTGTAATCGATTACGGCGACTTTGCGAACAGCAACTTCATGATGATGATCAATGACGATAATATACCGAGTCGATCAGCTGCTAACCGTTCGATAGCTCTTCGTACAAGTAAGGACGACAAACTCACAAAGCGTAGGCTATGAATAATCGAAACAGCTACTGAGATCGCAATTAATTAACGTACTCCCTGTGGGTTCGGGTTAAGAATTGACCCACCGCGTCTCCCTATGCGATTCGTAAGAAGCGAATAAATAGGACATTGTGACTTGATTTATATTTACTCGATTCTAGTGATTTTCGTGCTTAATGGCCTTATACATAGCCTACAAAGGCTGAGGCCATAAAACACCATCCATCCATCCATCGCAATTAACGTAGGCCAAATCGATTTTGATCTTGTAAGATGCAAAACCCTGTTGCAAACTGAGGCTGACTAACCAGGAAAAAGCATATACTGACCAAGCCTGTACAAGGGATATGCATAGGATTATCTATTGTTGAATAACTATAAGCTAATTAATATTATCTGTTTTATGGTATAAAAAATTGTTGTCTCTTTTAATTTCTCATCAATTGTCTACTGAGAGGGACGGTGGCTGCTGAGGCGGGTTTCTCAGGACTAGTTAGTAAAAGGCAATCCAATTGAGGTGCGTTTCGTTTCAAAACGTGTTCAAACCATGTACTCGAGTAAAATTAAATTTCCTCAGGCTCGATGAAACGTGCACAGTCGCTCGCCCGACGGGCGAGTAAATATAAAAAAGAAAAGTTAAACTAAAATTATCCACTTTGATGCTGACTGTCACACATCAGTCGCGCGATAAAAATTAAGTCAAAGCCAGTTCTAGCGAGAATTATATTTCCCCTCTCCCCACGCCGCGCGACATTTGGAAACAGCGTCCAAGTACTTTATTTCATTTTATCTTGTCTTTTCTATTGTTCATTTACTCGCCCGTCGGGCTAGCGACTCTGCAGTTTCATCAAAGACCCTCTACAATCTTTGGTTTCATGCTGACGAGGAAACATTCGCCGAGGGCGAATGGCTTGAACATCTTTTGAAACGTGTCTCATTTGGATTGCATTTGGCTAATAATTATTTTGCTACCGCATCCTAGTCCTGAAAAACCTGCCTCAGCTACAGCATCACCACCAGCAGATCCACATCTGAATCAGTGAATGGAGTGGTTTCACCACGAGTGTCACGTGGTACCCATTTCAGGGGAGATTTAAATCTGGCGGGAAAACACACTTAATTCGCACGCAGCTTTTTTAAAGCGTGCGTGGTCAAGTTGACAATGTTGAGCTTGTTTCTTTCGGTGCATGTGAAACCATGAATTTCGAAAAGAAAGAATTATTACTACACTGAACAACGTACTGTAGGCCTACATTATAATAACATTAGAACTGCGCCGATAATAATGGCTGCCGTTTTTCTTACGCGGCATGTACATAGGCCTATATGTCGTGTGAAAAGTGTGACCGGCTTTCAGCCATCCTGAGGAGACGTACGTGGATTCAATCAAGCCTTCACGTTCCAGAATGAGAGGAAACCCGACCCCATATTGGGTTATTTATCAAGATATGGCATGTGTGCCGACGACGAACAGTGATATGCAGCAGCAATTGCAAGGGAAAGTCGGATAGACTTCCATTGACGGGCCACACTAGTGGACTCGTCCGAGGAGAGGGGTGTAGGAAAGAGCAAAGCTGACGGGCTACACAAGCTGATGGGACGAGTCCACTATAATGTTGCTCCTTCTCTGACGTTTTTTCGATTTCAAAACGAACAAATGAGACATCAACATGCATATCGTTTTGCAAAGTTTCGTGGATATTAATCAGGTGCATCGTGAATAATTTTACTTTGAAGTTGTCATGTATTCGCTTTTTGTCAGCGACGCACAAACTGATAATGTCACGTGAAACCACTCAATAGGGGACATCGTATTATACTTTTATAGTCATGCAGTGTACAACTATAAGTCACTCTCGATGAGTGAGTGTCAATAGTTCTGGAGCATTAATAAATGATCGCTCATCTGTAGTTTCACAGGAATTGGTAACCCCAAAGGCCAAACTACGCTTCACTTTTCAATTTTTTGCCGTTGCAACAAATTCATCAATCAGTTATTCATAAAAGATGAAACTTCTGCCCCTGAAAAGTATAATACTGGCGCTTGGGGACGCCCGTGGACACTAAGGCGGAGTGGTGCATGTTTTTTCTGATACTTTCGAGGCTATTTATTCCTCTGTTGAATATTTATTCGATCAGTGTTCAAATTTAAAACCTGTTTCATCTAAGTCTAGAATCGTTATACTTCGGCGATAAAAACTATAGGCCCCTATATCTGTTTAGGCAAAAGGCGACAAACATCGAGTGGTAAGGGGAATAACTCAAATGTTGCCGTTAGGTAGCGCTATACCGGAAGAGCTAAGGAAAGCGCGATCTGCCGATGGGAAAGGTGTACGTTTTCATTAACTTGTCGACGGATTCTACGCTACAGTTTTGCGGTGATGCCTATCATGCCGAAAAGGAGGGTAAGATTTGAAAGTATCGAATGTTTCCTTTGTTTGGTGTACAAACTAAACGTGGTTGAATTCGATTTGATGAAACAGTTTCAATGGAATATCTGGCGCTGACTGGCTTGCGTACGCAGCAGCCAGTACGTAGCATAGCGAGTTCCTCGGCGGTATCGTAATCATAGCAGCCGATCGAAGACATAAGGAAGTTATTTGAACAAACGTTGAGTGCGTAAATGCTACAGGAAAAGATATGAATGTACGAACAAACTTTGTTTAGAAGTGTGTCCATTAATCATTGCACGTGTTCTGTGAAGAGCCCGCGCTCTTCTCAATCTCACTCGGTCACTGAATCTTGTGAAAGCCTCGAAATGCAAGCAGCAATGATTTAGTGAGGGCCTGCTCTGTTTTGAGGCTGACGAAAGTAAGGGTCACTGTTGTATGGTTACTACCGTTTCCCATAGTACTTAAACTGCTGCAATGTTTGTATTCCCGTACTGTAGGAAGATAATTGCACGGGACTGAATAACAGTTACTACAAATGTCGGAATTATCAGCTATGTAAAACGAAAGCGCCAACATCCAAAGAAGCAGATGATTCAATTGTACTTGTAATTTGGGAGACCACTAGTAACATACTAACAATATGCATCAGTTTATTGTATGTCTCACTATAACGGAAAACCCTATGCATTCAGTGAGTTGACTCGTCAGCAAGTGTCAAGTCAGTGCCTGTTCCAAGTCTATATAAGATTCAGAAGACTGCATAATGGTCTAATCCAGGCCCTTCAGGCTGCAGAATTCATTCTACATGCTGCAGAATTCATTCTACATGCTGCAGAATTCATTCTACATGCTGCAGAATTCATTCTACATGCTGCAGAATTTATTGTTTAGACAAGGTAGGACTTTGCAGATAAATGTACATTAGAATTTAGATACTCTAAAGATCCGGTTCAATGTTATATCTATAGATAGAACATAAGTTTCACTGTCTAGGACCAAGGGGATGATAATCTCAAAACCTCCTTTTCTGAATCAAACACATTTTAAAAGATATCTTTCAATTATTTGCATATAGGATAAGAAACTTCATGACAGTCCTCAGAGGAAGAGGGCCCCTCCCCTCCCCCCCTCAAGGAGGGGGGGGGGGGGGGGGGGGGGGCATACCTGGGTCATAGTCTCAGGTGCCTGTCAGTCATGAGGGCACACTGTGGGATGGTCTGCCTCGCCTTAGCGCAGGCTGAAAATATGGAAAGAAGGAAGCCCCTCCACCTAACATGTCCTTTATACTGCGTGGACTGTCCCCTGGTTGGCCTCTGTACACCTTGTGTGCCATGAGTGCAAAAGAGATAAATTCTGCAGATTTAGTTCTGTATAAATTTCACTTCTTTCCTTTTATAATCAGCTATTGAAGAAAATAGTGGATATATATATATATATATATATATATATATATATATATATATATATATATATATATATATATATATATATGAGGCTGTGCCAAAAGGTGCCATTTCGGACCCCATGTGTGTTTGGAAAGCAAGTCTAATTAACTGGATTACCCCAACATGTTTACATGCATTGTGCTTTGAAAAGGGAAGTTTGATGAATGCTTTTTTAATGTTTTTAAGCTTGTTGCTGTTGTGAATGTCAAATAAAAGAATAAAATGTTTCAAACATACACCGGAAACGGCCCCAAAACATTTTGGACATTTTGGTGTCCTCTGGAAACTTTCGATTTTTCATGATCTGCATCACTGCATCGGTTTTAATCTGCGTATTTCAAACAGTCTAAGCATGCAACTCGTTGTAGAATGTGCAACAATCGTAATTAGAACCAGAATTTACCGAAAATATCGCTCAGTAAATAGCCGTTTTTTTCGAAGGGCTCATGTCCGCAGACCAACATGTTTACAGATTCGATTTCGTCGGTCTTGGTGCTTTGAATGGCATCCATTTTGGATGAAAACGATAGTTTCGTATTCGAGGAAATAAAAGCAGTGTGTTACATTTGAGTCAGAATCTGCGAAGTTATTATATCTTGCAGCAAAACAAAACGATGAAGTTTAATGTCCGAATGTTACGTTTGACCAATTTCGTTATTTTTGCAATTTTCACAAAGAAGTTCGCGAGCATTTGATACGAAAGCGTGGAAACCACTAGCTTTGCTTCTACGGCATTTCCGGTCTGTGGATTCGATTGTGAATTATGGAGACGACGATACGAAAAGGTAAGAAAATATTTTACTGTCTGCTCAGGGCAAGATGTTACGCGTGACCTGTTGTTACGTTTTACAGATAATTCTTCTCTCTGCGAATTGAATTAGCTTATAATAACTGCTTGCTACTTTTGGGAGGCAAATATGATGGAAGAAAAATACAATCCTCTGGCCAGTTTTTGTCCCGCAGGTTTTTAGTGACCAAATGTGGAGAAATCACTGATCTCGGACATGGTTCTGTTTATATCCGTGTTACGATTCAGGAGGACACGTTCATGTCAGTGTAACAATTTAGGAAGAGACGTTTATGCCCTTGTAACGATTGTAGCCAAAGCTGAAAAAATGCATTTGGGTTAGCAGGGGTCCTGAAGGAATATTTTCATGGGACTGTTTTATCCCCCACCCCCACCCCCAACAACAACGAAAAAAAAAGAATCGAAGATTATTTTTTTAATAATGATTTTGCAAGGAGTTTACGTACAACCAATTACATTTTTGATTGAATTGAGAACCTTGACAATCTTGGATTTTACTTTTCAAATCTGAATATTTTCTGTTGTTTTTGCCAGTAGAAACAGAAAGTTATTGGTTGTTTTGTGTTGCAGGTGTTGGGGTGTGAAACATCCGAAGTGTATGTGAGGTTCATGTGTCAGGCCGAGGACTTCTTCTTTTGGGACAGCTGCCCAGAAGAATATTGGGAGGATATGCTGGTTTTCCTGTGCAAATCAAAGAAAGTCAACATTGAAATAGACACCAAGCGGTCTACAAACTGCTGCCAGCTGTACTTCTTTAAATGACTTTGCCTTGAAGGCTAAGATTTCATGATAGTGCCATATTGTGTTTGTTGTTTTGACATGGTATCAATGTTTGTCAAGTATACCCTTTTCCTGTTTCATTGTGTTGCTATTTAGGATAAGATATGTTTTGAAAAGAAAACAAGCCATGTTTTCTAACACATACCATTAAGATTAAAATTTTTATAATTTGCTGTTTGATAATCAGATTCTAATTGAGTGCATTGAATCTTTTCCTGTCCAGCTATAGAGCGTAACGCAATTTTGACCTGGTTTTGAACATGTTATTACTTTTGATTGCATTTTAATGTTTTATATGTACCTAGTCTTTAGGTTAAAAATGTATTCTGAATGTCTATTTGAATATTGTAGTTATTTTTGACATTTTGATTGATTTCATGTCCACTGACTCCATGTAACACGTGACAGGTAGAACGCAGATTTGACCTGTTTTTAACATGATGTTACTTTTTTGTGGGTTTTGATGTTCCATAATTACCTAATCTTCAAAATATGACTGTATCCAAAAGGTTTATTTAATGTTATAGTTGTCATTTTTGACATTTTGAATGATTTCATGTCCACTGACTCCATGTAACACGTGACAGGTAGAACGCAGATTTGACCTGTTTTGAACATGATGTTACTTTTTTGTGTGTTTTGATGTTCCATAATTACCTAATCTTCAAAATATGACTGTACCCAAAAGGTTTATTTAATATTATAGTTGTCATTTTTGACATTTTGAATGATTTCATGTCCACTGACAACAGTGTAACACGTGACAGGTAGAATGCTGTTATGACTTGCTTTGAACATGTTTTGCTATTGTTTCTGTTTCCATACTCCAGAAATAACCCAATCTTTAGATTGTAACTGAAAAGTTAGTGAATGTATAACATTCTGGTTGTTATTTCAAATATTATGAACATTTTCATGTCCATCAACATTTTGTAACACGTGACCGGTACAGCAACATGTTTAACTAGTTTTAGCAAACTTTAAACACTTTTAGGGATATGTTTATCATCTGTCAGTGTTTCTGTTGAAGTGTTATATTTTATTTAATTGTTTATACTTCTTGTGGTTACTCAGCAGAAAGTATCAGTTTTGACTTTTATGATTTTTGAGCGTCTTGCGATATTACGTGACGCTGCATTCAAGATTTGGCTCCAAATGTACTTTTAAAGACTGATAATGCTTCTGCTGGGTCTGCTCACTAGAAATAAATCAACACCAGTTGTATGAAATGATATTAATGGCTTCTGTGGTCAGTTTTGCTGCACATGTGGCTTTTCTCAATATTAGCGTATCATGGCATATTATCAAACAGTACACATTTCCCAAATGCACAAACCATTCTTTTATTACAAAAATGTGTTCATCAAAGACTAAAGTATCACTTCAAACACAAAAAATAATCAACTGAAAAGGTTTATTTTGTCACAAATGTCCAAGCACCCCCCCAGCACGTTTTGGCACAGCCTCATATATATGGCTTCACGTGATGCATGATTTCATAATAGCCCATACTATTTTTTATTTTATTTATCTGAAGAAAGTTTTAATACATTTAAGCAATATTTGTGTAGCAATCACTAAGAGAATTGTTGTGTTAGTTATCTTTATTCAAAGTAAATGATGTGCTGTTTGAAAAACTTTTATTGCTTTCTCTGCTGACTCTCTGGATTTGATATATCTCCACAGCGGGCACAGCCTGAATCTGTGTCGGCATCAGAGGAAAGTGACCTGTCTGTGGTGAACCATGACAGTGAGGAGGATGGCCCCCGTGTACGCTTCACAAGGCGCACCAGGGGACAGGCTCAGCAAGGTAGAGTCAGATTTGGTATGGTTTCCTTGCAAAAAACTTAGGGCTGCATGGCCAAGTGTTTAGGGCAGTTGACTTGCAGTCACTTGCAGCTAGTGGATGCAACGTTTGAAACTGTGTGGTTCATGAAGTTGCATCTTTGAGCAAAGTGCTAAACTCGCATTGCTCTGTCTCATCCAGGAGTAAAGCTGGGTACCCATAAGGGCAGGGATGGCATGCTGTAGCACGATTAACCCATGTATGCAACTATAAACTAGCATTGGGTTGGAATATTATCTAGGGAGGGAAGTTGGTGCTGGTGTCCTATCTGTGTGTCACTGTATTTGTCATGAAATGCCAGCAAAAGCTTGATCAAGCTGCCCAGTGATCAGGGGGTGAGGTGGAAATAAGCTTGAGACCCAGATGCGAGTGATAGGTCACTGTAAAAAATCTCACTGTTACATATAATTTTACAGAGTTTAACCTTTAGAGCGCCGCTAATTTTCGTCATTGCTTTACCCCAGAACCACAAATTTTTTTGTGTGTGGTCAAATTTGACACCACGTTTACTTAAAAAATCATCATTTATTACCTATTCAAGCTTTGAAGTAGATTTTTGGAGGGTGAGTAGAAAAATGGATGGCCTACACGGCACGGTGCATTTAATGAAAATGCCATAGAATGTTTTTTTTTCAGCTGCTAAAAATATTGGAACACAGACAACAACAAAAAAACAAACAAATTCACTGTGTTTTCTTACACTGCTCTATGTATTCAAGAATACAAAAGCTTTTGATGAAAATGCAAAAGTGCATAGATAGAGAATTGAATCTCCAAGTAATGGAGATACATCAGAAAATGTTTTAGTGTAAAACTAAAACAAAACCAAAACTCCTACAATTACTTACGCTAGGGAAGTCAGCCGAAACATTTTCATCTGAATCAAGCTCCCGCTCCTCTCAGTCTCGATCTACAGACCACGACTGACATCGGTCGAAGCACTGTGTTTTCCTACACTGCTCTATTGATTCAAGAATACAACAGCTTTTGATTACTTGGAAATACATCTGAAAATGTTTTAGTGTAAAACAAAACAAAAAATCCTACAATTACTTACGCTAGGGAAGTCAGCCGAGTCGGATTTTCATCTGAATCAAGCTTCCACTCCTCCTGTCGATTTACAGACCACAACACATCGATCGGTCGAACTCGAAGCACGTGCTCGCTCTCTATGATATATCTCCCATCACATCAATGTCAGTAAAGCCTTCAAATTCATATTCTGAGAGTCAGAATCGAAAAATAACTCCACAAGCGCTTCAACTTCTTCGTCAGACGCCATACTGGCAAAGAAAAAAGTCTCGTTTACAAACGGCGAAGACGAATTTCATGAAAAAAATTCACTGAAAATTCTCCGCGCGTCCGCTGAATCGACAAAATGGCGGATCTCGTGGCCACGTGATCCCTGCACATGACTGATATTTTTAGAACAGTGCGACTCGAAGGCAGCGTTAGGCAAGTCAACAGAGCACGTCACTATCGCTTGTCGACCTGTGTCGACAGCGGACGTCTGGGGAATGTACGCTGTGTCGACTCAAGTCGACAGCGGCGCTCTAAAGGTTAAAACAAGCAAGATAGCCTGCTAGCTTTGCAAAATCCAATACATGAACAATTCTTGTGCCTTAGAAGTGATTATGTATTACTATTAGAAGATTGATTTTCCACCAGGTTTTTAGTTCGAACCTTTCTTGCTCAGTCAGTCAGTGTGCCTTTTTAAAATAAATATTTGAGCAAGTGAAGGTAAAGGAGTTTTATCAATTATGAATGAATTATGCACTTGCTCACTATAGAACATAATGTCTGCAAGTAACAGTAATTGTTTCAACAAATGTTGTGTTGGTAACTTTCAGAATTTTGTTTCCTTCAGTTGATAATTTTTTTCTTCAAGCTGCTTTGGAAAACCATGCACCTGCACGGAAAAAGGCAAGGGTTGCTCCCCCATCCGGAACAGATTCGGACACAGACCATTCGTTCAAGCACAGTGTGGACAAGCACACGCGGCCCAGACGTGGGAGGAGGCTGACATCAGAGGACACCAGGCCAAAGGCAGGCAAGGTGGTTGGCCAGAAAGGTTCAGGAAACATCCCCTCTGACTTCCCTGTGTGGGCCCTGACAGAGAAGCGAGCAACACCACACACAAACTATGATGAGAGCTCCTCTCGATGCCCCATGCCTGGCTGTGACTCAAAAGGTGAGCTATGTAATCCTGCTGCAGATGGCATTAGACTGTTGGCGCTGAGTGCATTTTTATTGACTAGTGTGTTTTGTTCTTTCCAAGGACATAATTACTGATGAATTTCCAAATTGAAAGCTAAATATGAGCACTTTTCATAGATCGGAAATGCATGCTTAGGCACACACTAAAAAATAATTGTGGTTACAGTAACCCAACCAATCCTATTTTTTTCTGCCAACCCAAAACTGTTTTATTATTATACAGAGAAAAGAAAGATATTGATGGTAAACAATGAACTGTGTGCGTGTTGTCCTGTCGTTCCTGCCCTGTGAGCACTCAGGGAATCCACCGTTTAGGTTTTGTGTGTGTGTGTGTGTGTGTCTTTTCAGTGAAAGACTGTTTGGTTTATGTTCAATCTGGCTTCTTCTAAAAAGGAAGTGGAAAAAATTTCAGACCGACTTAACAACCATTAATTTGTGTGTATGTGGCCTTGTTACCGTAAGCACAACTCTCTCCACCCCACCCACCCACCCCCTTTGCAGGGTAGTAGAACTGAAGGTAAGTGCATGTAAACCTGCATTTGAACTTCAGTGGCCTTATAGAACTAAGAGGCTGTACCCCTCTGGCTATGGGAGCTATTCTTCCTTTTAGGATATAGTTCTTGTTAGTGCTATTGACCTGCTCTATATAATGAAACGAGAGAGGTTAGTTGTATCATGATCCTCTGCAGAGTAGAGAGTGAAATTAGTTTGTAATTAGAAGTACATTTCTAATTGCAATGTGGAATATCCTGAGGTGTGTCTGTGTCATATCTGTCTGAATGCAACATTGATCACGCTGTAACAGTACAGTGAAACCTGCCAACAATGGATACCCTCAGGGATTGCCAAAATATCCTTTGCTCAGAGGTGTCCTTTGCTCAGAGGTATCCCATATATCAAGATGAACTATGGGAACGGTTGCTAAAACATACCACTCAACACCGCCCAAGTCAAGATGGCAACTCACATATATTCATGGACAGCACTTTCAAACGATACTTCATCAATGCCTTCTCACTGTATACATTGCTCAGTCTCAAGCATGGTGCATACGAATTACTGACTGTAACTCACACTGTTAAAACCATTCTTGCCCATAAAGCCACTCAACTCTCATTCTTACAAGCTGCTAGTGGAACTTGTGACATCCTTGTGATGTCACATACGTTCATGGCAGACTAACTCCTGCCTGTTCGGAGACAGTGAGAGAGTAAGACAGAAAGAGGGATAGCGTGTTGGGTTACAGCAGGTTGCTGACCATAAATATTTAGAGCGTGCTCCGACTTTGATCTTTGCTGAGTTAAAGGCTGTCTGCTTGCTTTCCTTTCGTATTTTCAACAAGTATGGACAATAATAAAGAAATGTATTCACTGCACTCGACAAGGTAAAATAGAAGCCACTCATGCATAGCTTTCGCAGGGCTTCTGCCCAGCTGCTTCAGAGCTCTAAGACTAAAGTGACTTGGTGTTCAGTCTGCACGCCAGTGAGATCAACTCACATGTGACTGATGAAAGTGTCTGTTGAATGAGTGTCTGTTGCTCGCAGACAAAACAAGATTTTGTTCCAAATAAGATGTCTGGTGTCCAGAGTAGAGAGGTATTCATTGTTTATGGGGGGTTTTTGCGCTAAAAAACGATCCATGTGGTATCTGATATTGGTTGCTCTAACGATTCCATTGTTCATAGGTTTTATAGTGGAAGAATCACTGATGGAGGAATATGCTGTTTTGAAATATATTTTTCATTTTTTTAATTATGTATGATACATCACTGAGGTTTTATGAAATGCTGTTACTGCTTCTTGGCGTCTTCTATCTTCATAACCCTGCTTCCATTTTTGGCCTAGACTTTAGCTAAGCACAGTTTAGTGCAGTTTGTATAGCAATTAAATTGCATCTGAACCGGCGGCATCCCCAAGACAGATTGCCTGCTTGTCTGCAGGTCTTGTGTGCCACCACTGACCTTGGTATAGCTGTCTTATGCAGCTTCCTTGTAAGTAACAGCAGCAAGATACAAGATACTTTATTGTCCTCATTGTTACAAGAAAATTTGTTTTGTCGGTGGCAAAAACATAATACATACATACAAAAACAGAAACGTACAAGAAGTTCAACATTAATTAACTCAATCACAGCGCTCAAGTTATGGAGTCCACACACTAATCATAGGCCATAAAATAAGATAGCAAGCAATTGTATCATAATTTATTACTCTAACAATGTAATAACACAATGTTACTTCGTAAATATACATACTGAACACGCGCATCAGGTAAAGTAAACAGAAAGACACAATAAGATAGGACACATTTAGCGCTACATCATAGGCAATTCAATTTAATAGAGAAACATTCTACATCGCAACAAGTAATCACAGAAGGAACAAAAGACACGAGCATGTACATCAAACAACCATCGTCACGCAATCACACATACCCGATCTTCAACCATAACACATGTACAAGCCCCCCCCCCCCCCCCCCCCCCCCCACCCCCCCAAATCATGTTCTTCATCCTGCATCACAACACAATCACAGGAAAGACCAACAAGAGACAGGCATGCACATCAACAACCACACTCACACAGCATACATACACGATCATCAACGCATACCGCATGCAACACCCCCCCACCACCACCACCACCACTCACACACACACACACACACACGCTCTCACATGTTCATCCTTGTTGGCACAGACATAGTTCACACCATTCATAGTCCTTCCTGTCACAGTTCACAGCACTACAAGTCCTCATAGTCCCAGTTCCCATTACTCCAATCGTCCGTCAAAAATCTCATCAATCCTGGTCACATAGTCACAGCTCTCATCACTCATCCTCACAGTCACAGTTCACATCACCCACTCTTCAGTCACAGTTCGCGTCACTCCTGGTCCCACAGTCGCGTCAAGTCTCGCAACCATTTTCATGCATACTACCCATTCACCGGGACTCGTTGAAGAGATGGATGGCTCTCGGGAGAAACGAATCCCTCATACGGTTTGTTCTGGCAGGCCAGCACCTCAGGCGATGTGAGGACTCACGAGTGGGTTCGCATGACGCGAATGCCTGGTGCAGAGGGTGGCAAAGCTGCAGTTCTGCTGAAAAACTGATTCAGTTGTAGGGTGTGATGATTGGCAACCTATTCTCTGGCTCCCCAGGTCACCTGAGTGGACGTCATGAGCACCACAGGACTCTGACTGCATGTCCTCTGTACCACAACACCACCAGTGATGAGTGCAGGGTAAGCCTCTGCCGCCGACTTAGTTGGACGCATAGACTCCTGGATCTCTCATGCACTCTTTATTCTTTTACTTTATTATTTGAGACCCTGCACCTCAAAATGAGTCCTTTGTGACTTTTTTGCTATGCAAATACTCAATACGGTAAGGGAACGTGCTTTCTAATGGTGCAAGAATGATAAATATGTCATTATGAAGAAAAAAAGTATGTGCCTATAAAGATATGTACTCTTGTCATTGGTATTCTGTGAAAATTGTATCTGAAGTGGGTTATTGAAGGTCTCTGGTGGCATGCATACAAATACCAGCCAAATTCACTCACTTGGGGAGGGTGGGTGGGTGGATATTCCTTGATCCTTTCATTAATACACCTAACAAGATCTAACATAACTGCAAAACAATGATCTGCATCAACTACACCTTGTCTGGCTTCATTTTTTTTGCAATACATTGATCACGGAATTGATAAACCTCTTGAATACGTACATTTAGAGTTTGAATCAATTAAAAAGATGATCACATAGAAATAGACATAAAGGTGTCCTCACATGGCAAGTATTTGTTATAAGCAGAAAAGTTTCTTTGTGTCGGGTAAAACGGCTTAATGGGAACGAGGAGGTAGGGCAAGGGGAGATTTAAAAAATGCAGACAAAGGCATTGGCTGGAAAATGAACAAGGACACCCACACAGCAGGCACCAACACTACCACTTGACCACATGTACTCCTGCAAAATTGGGTGTGTTTTTGTTGACAGATGTCTTGCCAACTATTCCCATGTTATTATGCATGCAAAGAGTGATTGTGGTATATCTTTCAATTTTCAAATTCCCCTACCAATCAACTCCCCACAAACAATACCAAGAAAAACATTCTGTGGTGTAGAATTGCATCTTTGGTCTGTTATTGGCTGTGCTCTCCATTTTTGAAAATCATAGAAGTTGACACTTTTAATAATAATATATCTCTGTTTGCCTTTGGATATAAATAATGTTATAAGGAATGTGTTTTCTATATCTTGAACAAATATTTACATACTGTATAAAGAGATTATACAGACGTGAAAATGGCTGCATTCTGTGTACACTAAACTACCTTCAGGTGGGAGGATGAAGCAAGTACAAGACTAAACAATTATTGTCATTGTCAGACCATGTAATATGAAGGTTTTCCTCTTTCATAATTTCAGAAGAGTTTTGAAGAACGACAGAAATTTGCAGAAGAACGGAAGAAAATGGTGGCTGTGATGAATGACAGACGAGACCTTAGAAGACAGGTGAGGATGATATAAAGGAAGTCACCGTTCCTTCATTCCATTTTTCTTTTGGTAAAAAACTTTACATTGAGTAGACCCTCCGCTTTTGCATCAAATGGAAAAACTCAAAACAGATTTTGAGTGAAACACAAGACATTAAATTGGTTTGTCATGCATCTTTACATATTTGCAGGCATACTTTTGAGTGCTTGCACAGATGCATCCTTGCACACACATGTACATACAGTCTGTGTGTCGACCTGTACATTCATCAATCTGTAGGTCAGTCCATCTATTTCTGTGCCTTCTGTTGCTCTCTCTCTCTCTCTCTCTCTCTCTCTCTCTCTCTCTCTCTCTCTCTCTCTCTCTCTCTCTCTCTCTCTCTCTCTCTCTCTCTCTCTCTCTCTCTCTCCCTCCCTCCCTCCCTCCCTCCCTCTCTCTCTCTCTCTCTCTCTCTCTCTCTCTCTCTCTCTCTCTCTCTCTCTCTCTCTCTCTCTCTCTCTCTCTCTCTCTCTCTCTCTCCCCCTCTCTTTCTCTGTCTCTCTCTCTCTGAAGTATATGCACAAAGACTGGCCTATGTATATTTGTCATAACTTCCATTATGATTCCTTGGTTCATTTTTTGACTCACATGCGAAGCAAAAGTGAGTCTATGTACTCACCCTTTTCATCCGTCCGGGCGTCCGGTCCGGGCGTCCGAAAACTTTAACATTGGAATTTTCTCGGAGACTATTAAGTCTATCAATACCAAATGTGGCATGATGGTGTATGATGACAAGGCCTCAAAAAACATACAAAGTGACTTAACCTTGCTTCAAGGTCAAGGTCGCAGGGGCCATAAATGTTGTCTAAAAAACAGTCATTTTTCACATTTTCTCAATTTTCTCTGAAGTTTTTGAGATTGGATACCTGACCTATATATTGTATATAGGGCAAAGTAATCCCTATCTTTTGATACCAGTTTGGTTGACCTTGCTTCAAGGTCAAGGTCACAGGAGCTCTTCAAAGTTGGATTGTATACATATTTTGAAGTGACCCTGACCTTGAACTATGGAAGATAACTGTTTCAAACTTAATAATTATGTGGGGCACATGTTATACTTTCATCATGAGACACATTTGGTCACATATCATCAAGGTCAAGGTCACTTTGACCCTTATGAAATGTGACCAAAATGGGGTAGTGAACCACTAAAAGTGACCATATCTCATGGTAGAAAGTGCCAATAATTACTATTGTGCTTCCTATGTCTTGAATTAACAGCTTTGTGTTGCATGACCTTGGATGACCTTGACCTTGGGTCAAGGTCACATGTATTTTGGTAGGAAAAATGTGTAAAGCGTTTCTTAGTGTATGATGTCATTGGTAGGTTTAGTTGTTTGACCTTGAAGGTCACCTGAAGGTCAAGGTCATATAAAGGTCAAGGTCAAGCATGTGAGTCGTATGGGCTTTGCCCTTCTTGTACTTTCTATGCTAAGCTGAATGAGTTCACCTTTAATTCTCGACAACTCCTTTTTTTAATGAGACATTCTGTTTGTGCAGACTCTCAATAATGTTCAGAAGGAGAAGCTGGAAAAGGTGAAGACTGCAAGGAAAAACACATCCCAGCTGTCGGATGAAATGAAGCAGGAGCACAAGAACCACCAGATCAAGTACGGAACATCACGGCAGCCCCTGCTGAACGGCCTGGCCTCCAGCTTTGACCTGGAGCTCTTCAAGGAGGCCCAGGCCCGAGCCTCTGAGCTGGTGGTGGGTGTTACTGTGTGTGTTTGTGTGTGTGTTTGTGTGTGTGTTTGTGTTTGTGTGTGTGTTACTGTGTGTGTGTTACTGTGTGTGTGCTTGTGTGTGTGTGTTTGTGTGTGCGTGTTTGTGTGTGTGTGTGTGCGTGTTTGTGTGTGTGTTTGTGTTTGTGTGTGCGTGCGTGCACTCTAACACTTTTGTGTATATGACTTGAATCTGATGATGCATTCATTTTCACATCCTGAAACAAGTAGATGAATATTGCATGCCCAAGTCTTAATGTTGCGACTAACAAAAAATTATCCTTTTGTTTTTAACCGTTGTCAACCTTAGTCTAAGTTGTTATTGCAGAGTCAAAATTGAGATATTATATAGCTCATTTATGAAGTCCTGATACAATTGGGTCAGTTGAAAGACTGCAGGGCACAGGTCTAACACCATTTGCTTACAATGTTTTTCAGGAGCATGAGATGACTCAGCACCACCAGCGGGAGCATGAAGTGGCCCAGCACGTGCAGAAGTCTGACCTGGCTGAGTACAGAATCAAGAAGCTGGAGCTAGGAAAGTATGAGATAGAAACGTGGTACTCCTCACCCTACCCTGATGAATATGCTCGCCTCCCCAAAGTCTACCTCTGTGAATTTTGCCTCAAGTACATGCGTACCTCCACTATCCTGCGTAGGCACATGGTGAGTGATGTCTTGGCTTGGGAAGGTAGTAACCTTGCTTTTGCCATTTGCTTGTTTACAAAAGGTTTTTGATGTACTCATCGGGTTCATGAAAAGTTTTTCATCACAAATTTGCACAGTAATACCCAAAAAGAAATGGATATTTTTACATGTGAATCTCTCATACAACAAATGGGAAGCTGCTAGGAGTTAGGCGTGTTTCAAAAGAACTTGTCAGCGTGACAGTGTGATTCTATAAATTTGATGTGACAGTGTGATTCTATACATTTGATGTGACAGTGTGATTCTATACATTTGATGTGACAGTGTGATTCTATAAATTTGATGTGACAGTGTGATTCTATACATTTGATGTGACAGTGTGATTCTATACATTTGATGTGACAGTGTGATTCTATACATTTGATGTGACAGTGTGATTCTATAAATTTGATGTGACAGTGTGATTCTATACATTTGATGTGACAGTGTGATTCTATACATTTGATGTGACAGTGTGATTCTATACATTTGATGTGACAGTGTGATTCTATACATTTGATGTGACAGTGTGATTCTATACATTTGATGTGACAGTGTGATTCTATACATTTGATGTGACAGTGTGATTCTATACATTTGATGTGACAGTGTGGTTCTATACATTTGATGTGACAGTGTGATTCTATACATTTGATGTGACAGTGTGATTCTATACATTTGATGTGACAGTGTGATTCTATACATTTGATGTGACAGTGTGATTCTATACATTTGATGTGGGAGTAATTGCAAATACTGATGTGGTGTTATTTGGACATAGTTACAAAGATGTTATTGCTTGTATTGTAAATGCTTATTATATCAAAGGATTGTTTTTATCTTGGATATGTAGAACTGCATATTATTTCATACAGTGCAACAAGAGCTTTGGTGCCAGCACTGCATTATGAAAGACTCATTGTGCTTCAGCCAGCCATCCTCTTTCCCTCTTCCAGTCCAAGTGTGTCTGGAGACATCCCCCTGGTGATGAAATCTACAGAAAGGGAACAATATCGGTGTTTGAAGTAGATGGGAAGAAAAACAAGGTAATCATATCTTCACAAAACACTTATGTACCTTATTCTAAATGGCGGTGAATACATTTATATAAGACTTGGAATTGTCAAGAGACCTTTTGGGGGCCTTTGTCATTTGCATGGGCTTAATGGTAAAGTTATTTTGAATCGGTCAATAATATTTTATGAGTTTCTAAAAAATATTGTAAGGTAATAGTGGTCAGGTCCTTTTTGATATTTCATTCACTAGAAACTTCCTGAGAGA
Source organism: Theodoxus fluviatilis (assembly GCA_034096865.1). Classification (NCBI taxonomy): domain Eukaryota; kingdom Metazoa; phylum Mollusca; class Gastropoda; order Cycloneritida; family Neritidae; genus Theodoxus; species Theodoxus fluviatilis. Next base: position 52,431 of record JAWQFJ010035006.1, on the reverse strand, counting down.
TCTGATATGAAAGACTGGTTGTTAAATGATGTGAAAATTTGTGCTATTTTAAGGAACAGATTAAACCAACAACAGTAATGATAACATTTTTTCCTTATTGTTTGATGTTCCACAATCTTTTAGCAATTGAAATTTGAGCAAGAGATATAGATGATCTAGTTCCAGAGGGATTATCCAGCAGTTGTGTGTGTGTGTGCGTGCGTGTGTCTGTGTGTGCGTGCACGTGCGTGCGTGTTTGTGTGTGTGTGTGTGTGTGTCTGTCTGAGTGTAATGTGACGAGTCTACTGCCAGAACTCTCTGCCTCTGCATGCATGAACATTTTGAACTGTAGGAAATTAGATCTTGGGATTGGGATCCCTAATTCCAAAAGCATCACCCATCCTTTGTGCGGGAGGACAACTCTTAATTGCTGTGTGTGCGTGCGACAGGTGTACTGCCAGAACCTCTGCCTGCTGGCCAAGCTATTCCTGGACCACAAGACTCTCTACTTCGACGTGGAACCCTTCCTCTTTTACGCCATGACAGAAAACAACAACAACGGCTGTCACATAGTTGGCTACTTCTCCAAGGTCTGTTCCCCTTTCAAAATAAATTTGTTGCTTGGTGAATTTTCTCAATATCTCTAATAAGGTTTTAAGATATATTTGTAATTCCTTCATGCATTGCTCAGTATCTGTGCACTTTGGTCTTGCCCATTCTTGTCCACTAGAGTGTTCGCCTGCTGGCGAAACAGTCACTAGTCCAGTTGACATGACGTGATGGAAGGATTTCATCCGAAAAATTCAAATGAGGATCACAGGAGAGGCTTGTGAGATAGTCGATCTGCTCCCTGACATTCGCCGTTAAGGGGAGGTGCTGGTGAAATGAAAAACTTTTTTTGTTTTGATTTTCATTTAATCATTACTTATGCAATATCAAGCATGCATATAAAGGTAATTACAGTCAAAAATTCAAGTCATAAAACTAAAATGTTGACTTAGAAATAGCAATTTTATTCTCAAAATTGCACATTTTTGGGCAACAGTGTAACACAGCAGACAGTCTTTAACACAGATTTGTTTTTATCACTAAGTACCTCAATATGTTCTTCAATACCTGACAGAGCTAATTTTTCAAAATATTAACTTTAACAATTTAAAACTGATTTTTAAAATTTGCATGTCAATTTTTCTTTAAAAATGACAGTTTACACTCATGTAGATCAAAACATAACCTACCAAACCCAAATTTCTCAACATCAGGTACTTCAGCACAGGTAGAAGAGACTTCACTGCAAATTTCAGGAAGATTAAAGTTGAACTTACTGAGATATTGATGACAAAAGTTTGGAATTTGTCGATTTTGAGAAATCGCAGGTTTTCATTAAGTCAACAACCAATCAAGGAATCAAAGAGTGGCTATTGGGAAGGCATCTCTCCTCTGCCAGTATCATGCTTCAAAATCCTCCAGGACCTGCTTGTTGATGTGCAGATTCATTCTGTCACCATACACCCACATCTTCTGCAACTCTTTGAATGCCTTGTTTTCACCATCACACTGCATGGTGGTGTACCGCATTCCATTCACCTCATCAGACTGGGACCAAATCACCTTGGCTGCCTCTACCTCCATCATACCTGCTGTGCCACTGAAGTTCTTTTTACAGTGTGGTTTGTGCTCTTCCAGCCATGCTTCATAGTCAGTGGTGCCAAGTTGTTTCTTTTGAGCACCTGTTGTTTCACATGTCTGGCAGTATGTTGATGCCACATGCCAGTCAATGCACAAGCCAGTCAGCAGGTCAACAACACATCCAATTCCTATCTTGGACTTGAAGCCTCTTGTTAGCCAGGAACCATCATAGGAAACAGCTACATCAATAATGTCATCATCAGTCAAGTTCACACCATGGAACTTCTCATGAGCTTTTCTCACCTCTCTTGCAGCTGCAGCTCTGATCCTAGCTTTCTCAGTTTCATTTGTGAGGTAGACTTCCTTCATGTGATCCTGGAAAGTGCTGTGATGTAGAGTGGGAAGGTTCATGTATTCACACAACTTGCCAAACTTTGAGGGTCCTAATCCACACAAGCTACTAGCTAGTGCACACCCCCTGTTCACAACAAATGGCTCTCTCCCACCCTCATGCATTATTTTACTGGTGAATATTTCATCAATCACTGTGCCACACTCTGTGCAATACAGTTGCAGAGAAACAGCCAGTCCAGCTGATTTAGCTTCATTGCTTACAATGTTCATTTCACCTCCACATGCTTTGCAAGCACACTGCTGAAAAAGTTGCCTGACCAAGTTCAGATCGACGATTGTTGTCGGCAGTTCAACAGCCTCACTCGTAGCAGCTGACTCCAGTTCTCGCTCCGCGACAAGCGGAACATCAGCATCCGATTCATCAGAGTCACTCAACTGTGTCTCCAGATGGAAAGCTAAATCAGATGTTCGTTTAACTCCACGAAATCCACTTGATGTGCTCGGTTGAGAAGAATCTTGGGATCTTTTCGCAGAGACATCGGTGCTTGTACTACTACTAGTCGTCGTAGGCGGAGATGAAGGTTCAGTCAGTGTTGCCGTCGAAACGCTCTTTTCAGCCCTACGCTGTTGTCGAATCCCTGCAGCCTGTTTTGCAAGGCGTCTACGTGATTTACTGTGTCTAAATTTCTCCGAACGTTGTTTTCTTCTCGGCATGATCGCGCAATATCAATCACCGAACGAAATTCAACAGCAACCGATAGTTGTGGAGAGCGCCATATTGTTTACACTTTGAGCCAATCCAGAAGCCAGAATGAGTCACGTGACTCCAGCCAGCCAATAGCCTTACCCATCTCACTCACAAACGTTGTGAAAGCTGGCCTTTCTTAGCGATAGAAACTGCTCTCTCATTGGATAGAAGTTTGAAGAGATACATGATCTGTCAGTGCACTTTGTGGAGGGATTGCAGGGCTATCTAATGGTATCAAACTCAACTACGATCGCTCGCTCTCTTGTGGTTGAAATGCTGCGTCAAAAGCACGTTTTTAGCATCGATCTGTTGATGTTTTTTCTTTTCTGACGCACCCCCTCAGTTGATTTAAGGCTGATAATACTATATTTAGACAGAATCTAGACTAAATATGTTTATTTCATCATAGTACGGTGATTGGAGAATGCAAAGAACACAAGAACCAAAATTTGATAATTTTGTCGTTATGGACTCAAAATATCACCCGCACCTCCCCTTAAAGTAGTTCTAAGACTATTTCGCACAAAACTCATAACTTACTTTTGTTGAGGCAATAAACAAGTGCTTGTTCGATAAGATAAAATGTTTGTGTTGATATGGAAAAAAGTTTCGACATCTGAATGATTTCTGTAAAAAGTGGAGAAAAAAATAGTATCAGAACTAACTATTTTTGGCCCAATGCTGAAATGCAAAGGGTCAAGTCTATTACTCATTCATTCGAACTGTGCCAGAGTCACTACTGACTCGGGTTCACAGAATGGGTCTTGCCTATTTACATATCTCCTTTTGTGGAAATCCTCAATAAGCAAAGGATACTTTTGTACATGTGGTTTGATTTCTTTGAATAATGTTTGCACTGAGTTTGTAACATCAGTTAGCCATTTTCAGTTTCTGCAGAACCCTAATTTTGTTGTAATAAAAACACACATTATTGAAATATAATTGTCATTCATATTGACCTTGTACATTCTTTTTCAGGAGAAGAATTCTTTCCTCAACTACAATGTGTCCTGCATTCTGACCCTTCCCCAGTACATGAGGCAAGGATATGGAAAGATGCTGATAGATTTCAGTGAGTACACTTATGCGTGTAGTGGAATTCTAATTTGTCTGCAAACAAATTGGCATTGTAGATAAAGTGCGACATCAGGGGTATAATCTGTTGCATCATTTGCACAATAATTGCTGCATAATTCTATCGATCAAACTTCAGATGCAAATAAAAGAGAACTTGTGTTGCAAATGATTAACTGTGTGGTACAGTGAATGTTGGGATTTAGGGCTGATCGTTGTTGCCACAGGTTTTGTTGAAAACTTGCATACAAAGAAAGAAAACTTTAAAGTCAAAATTCCATGTGCATATCTACTGCATTCCATTTTACAGTGGTGTGACATTTCTCTTTGATTACTTCATGCCATTTCCTATCTACAGTAAAACCTCTATTTTGCGACCCTTGAAAAACCTACCGAATCAGATCTTAATTTGGAGGGAGTCAAAAAATGGAGGTAAGGAGATTTGAATAAAATGAACACAGTGTATTATATATAGGAATAATGCCAACATAAAACACAATGCAATACATGCACAATACATCTTTTTACTGTTAACTTGGAGTAAGCTAGACCTCTTTTTCTACTTAATAAAAACTTACATGTATGAGCATAATACAGGAGACAAAGGAACTTTGAAGAGGCTGATATATTGCATGATATAATGTACATGTATACAACTGCTACTTGCAAATGACATAACCGATTAGGTGACTTACATAGGTTCAATTTTGGCTGCAAAGTTTCCCACTGTTTCAAGGGCACCTTACTTGATGAATGTCTTTAAGGGATTTTTTGTTGAAATATATACTAATAGATGGCACTGCTGTAACGATCGCTGAACTGTTTACTTGATCGTTTCGTTCTTTTTTCACCCTTACTCCATGCTAATTGAATGGCCAACAGGAAAATTGACCTAACTTCAACCTAATTTTAACTTTAACCTAACAATTGCCAGACCACTAAGGTCACTGTGAATGCTCCATTGAAGTAGCCTCTGCCTCCCCTCCTGGCCACCTGTAAACCGATGCAGACACGTTCGCAGCAAAATCGAAAACAAGGCCGCCAGTAGCAACCTCTACCTCTAAAGTCACTGGCGCGGCGGCTCGCTCACTGCAAGTTGATACTATTTTTGACTCACATGCGAAGCAAAAGTGAGTCTATGTACTGAGTCGTCCGGGCGTCCGTCCGTCCATCCGGGCGTCTGGGCGTAAAAAACTTAAACGTTGGATTTTTCTCGGAGACTATTAAGTCTATCAACACCAAATGTGGCATGATGGTGTATGATGACAAGGCCTCAAAAAACATACATAGTGACTTGACCTTGCTTCAAGGTCAAGGTCACAGGAGCCATAAATGTGGTCTCAAAAACAGTCATTTTTCACATTTTCCCAATTTTCTCCCACGTTATTGAGAATGGCGACCTTAGCTACAAGTGGTATATAGGTCAAAGCAAGCCCTATCTTTTGATACCAGTTTGGTTGACCTTGCTTCAAGGTCAAGGTCACAGGAGCTCTTCAAAGTTGGATTGTATACATATTTTGAAGTGACCTTGACCCTGAACTATGGAAGATAACTGTTTCAAACTTAATAATTATGTGGGGCACATGTTATACTTTCATCATGAGACACATTTGTTCACATATCATCAAGGTCAAGGTCACTTTGACCCTAATGAAATGTGACCAAAATGGGGTAGTGAACCACTAAAAGTGACCATATCTCATGGTAGAAAGTGCCAATAAGCACCATTGTGCTTCCTATGTCTTGAATTAATAGCTTTGTGTTGCATGACCTTGGATGACCTTGACCTTGGGTCAAGGTCACATGTATTTTGGTAGGAAAAATGTGTAAAGCATTTCTTTGTGTATGATGTCATTGGTAGGTTTAGTTGTTTGACCTTGACCTTGAAGGTCACCTGAAGGTCAAGGTCATATCAAGGTCAAGCATGTGAGTCTTATGGGCTTTGCCCTTCTTGTTATCTATGGTTATGAGACTCAAACTGTTGAACCCGCGATGGCTGGAAATTTCAGACAGTTATATCATGCAGAGCAAAACTTGTGCGACAAGTTTATTACAAAGCTTTACATTTCTCTTTCGGATGAAAGCATTATTTCTTAATGCACGAAAGTTGTCTGCTCCTTGACCACAAGTCGCTTGGTCTTGGGAGACGCCACTGGACGGCAGACAATCCTTACAGAACATGAAGTACCTCCTACTGCTCTACGTGTGCATAACACCACTCGCAAAAGCTGTCATTTTGGAATGGACAATAACTGCAGTTGCATGTGCTGCTAAATGGACTGCATTTTGGGGAAATCTAGGTCAAAAAGTTGTTAAAATGCCAAGGATTGACGGTCGCAAGTCGCATTTTGGAGGAAGTCGTTTAAGAGAGGTCAATTTGATAGGAAAATACATCCATTAAAATTTTTCAAGTCACAATCGAGAGGAAGTCATTTAAGAGAGGGTCGTAAAATAGAGGTTTTACTGTATTGCCTTCACATTAGGCAGGAAGATAAAAGCAAACGTCAAAGCATAGACAGTTTGGGAATAATGCAGTGGATCTCTGGCATCCGTGGATTCCCTGGTAATCAACACAACCTGTGTGTCCTTAACACACCTGTGTGTCCTTGCAGGTTACCTGCTGAGCAAGGTGGAGCAAAAGATTGGCAGTCCAGAGAGACCCCTCTCTGACCTGGGCCTCATCACCTACCGCTCATACTGGAAGGAAGTCCTCCTTGACTACCTCCACACCTTCAAAGGCACAGAGTTGTGCATCAAAGGTCAGCATGTCCAGAGGTGTCCACCAAACAAGTTGCTCCTCTTCAAGCCCTTCTGTCATGCCCCCCAGTATTTACATGTAGAGCGTCCCAGAATGGATAAGAGTTGTACAGGTTTGAATATCCCTAAAGGGCCTCTCTACTAGAGCTGAAATTCAGTTGTCACAAGGTGATAAAATGAGTAGAAACGAAGAATTGGTCTAGAAGGAATGCATGTGTGTTTGTGTGTGCTTTTTTTGTTAAAGCAAACCTTGTGAAGTGCATTTATATGATGGTACTTGCATATATAAATTTTTATTTTAGTGTTAAACGTTTGGGGGCCTGGCTGGGGGCAGGGAAGGGTGGGCATGATATTAATGTAGTGGATGTTTTAGTTATTGTTTATTTTTATCCTTGTTTTAAAAACCTTTCCAAGTATCATGATTTCTCTCTCTCTCTCTCTCTCTCTCTCTCTCTCTCTCTCTCTCTCTCTCTCTCTCTCTCTCTCTCTCTCTCTCTCTCTCTCTCTCTCTCTCTCTCTCTCTCTCTCTCTCTCTCTCTCTCTCTCTCTCACCTTGATGGGCATAGTACTAACTTCTGAGTGTGTTGTCCTGTGCAGATGTGAGCCAGGAGACGGGCATCAATGCCAACGACATTGTGAGCACCCTGCAGGCTCTGGGCATGCTGAAGTACTGGAAGGGAAAGCACCTCGTGCTCAAGAGACAGGTGAGTGGTGGCTTGGCTCACATTTACCACGACTGCTTGATCTGATGGAGAATGACCAGGGATGGAATAGTCCCAAGCAAATTCCTGTCTCTTGATTTGTACCACCCCATGATACTTCATGCAGAACTTGTGTTGCCCCATAGCTTCTCATCTCGTTATCAAGAGCGATTATGTCCAAGTTCCTAGTGTTGGTATTGGGGGTGGGGGGAAGAAGTTAATGTAATACTGACAGATGATGTTCTACATTTTGGATGATGTTATGGAACTGTTACTTTACCTCAAGCTCGGTTGTTCGTTAAATGTACAGGAACAGACAGGTCATACCTTATCAGGACAGAATAATTTTGTTTTGGTTTTTCTCACCTATAAATATCAGTCTTGCAAGTTATGTACAGCAAATCATGTTGAAGAAAATGGTAATCTATTTATATAAAAATAAATTACTGGTGTGTATATCAAAATTTCAATATGTTCATAGTGTTGGGTATCCTCCATTTTCCAAACTTAGTGGACGAGCTTTTTAATTTTACAATAGCTTAATGAAACTATCAATGGCAAGAGGGAACTGAAACCTCAAACTTGTGGAGTGACTGCTAGCTCTGCCCTTTTATCGTTGAATTTACCATTCTTTCAAAATGGTTATGAAAATCAGTTTTGAAGTAACATCACTGAAAATGAGGTATCACTGAACATGAGCCAGTCCACCTCATAGAAAGTCAAGCGGTTTGGAATGTTAACTCATTCTGGCCTATTCTTTGCAGGATCTCATCGACGAATTCCTCATGAAGAAAACCAAGAAACCCAATGACCACAAAGCGATTGACCCCAACAGTTTGAAATGGACGCCACCTGCCAAAAGGCCAAACATTGATCAGCAGTGACCTACTTGAGGAGGCCTGAGACAGGGAGTGTCTGTGTGAGACAGTTCTCAAGAGTATATATGTCATTGCCCTCCTGGAAACGGATGCATCGTTGCTCAGTGGTGTGCTCTTGTGTCCATGCATGTGGAAGTGCAATGGATGCTGTTGTGTGGAGACTGTAACCAGAGGCAGGGTCATCCTGCAGGAGGACTGGAGACCAGGACTGAGCTTGCCAGTAGAGGAGATGCTGATGTGCCAGCTGTAATGACAATATGTAGTTTTGGGGGGAGTTTGTTTTGTTTTTTGTCTTTGGATTTGAGCTTCCTTTTTTGTTTTTTGTGTGTGTGTTTTTGTGTTTTGTTTTTTGTTTTGTTTCTGAATATCCAAGAGAGGAAAGATTGTCAAAAGGAAGGACAGTCAAGGCATCTAAAGACTGTGAAGGAAGCAAGTGAACATTTGTTGACTTTACTATTGTGATTTGTGCATGCCAATGTGTTAACTCTTTCCTAGGAGCTCCTGCGAGTTACGTTGATGTGTTACATTAAGTTGCATCTGTGGTTTAAATCACTATTGGAACATGTGTAAGGTAATATTGAGTGCTGATATCATGGGTACAATTAGTGTGTGTCTGTGTGTACATGTGTACAGATGCGTACAAGGTGTGAGCTGTGAGGAAAACACTCAATGAGAGATGTCAACTAGGTGTATGAATATGAGAGAGAGAGAGAGAGAGAGAGAGAGAGAGAGAGAGAGAGAGAGAGAGAGAGAGAGAGAATTTTCATGCAAGTCTGTAATACAAGTAAATCTTGAAAATTAAGTGAAGGTAATGGTAATGGAATATGGGGAATAAACTCTTCATGATTATAAACTGATTCAGTTTGTAAGTGCGATTTTCACTCCGCAAATTTGGCATTTTGCTTGACTGTCATCTAAATCTGGATAAAAGTCACAGTTGCTTAATTATTTTGTGTTATATTAGGAACTGTCAGAATGGACTGTAAGCTGTCTGTAGTTGAGTAATTTGCATGATTAAAGATGCCTATATTGATACACTTAAACTCTAGTGTAGACAGTGTGTTGAATTGTTTTGTTACACAGTGGGTATACAGTATCTTTCTTTTTTTGTAGCTATGAAATTTTGACACGCCCTGTTTGCTGCAAGTGAAACAGTGAAAGCAGAAAGATTAGTTTGTGGTGGTAGCAGAGCACATGAGAGAGGTCTTGCATTGCAGAGTAGTGTTATTTGGCATGTTTTTACCTTGAAATTCATTTAGGGGTGCACACATAAATAAAAAATTAATGATATTTGAAGTGAATGGAAGATTTTGGATGTGGTGCTAGGAGGTCATCGATGTGACAAAGAACTGGTTGAAACAAGTGTTATCCAATGTGACTGTGTTATTTTTTCTAGCTGCATTGCCTCATGTGTCTGGTCAGTCATGTGCTGAAGTAATCTTTTTTTAATTTTAATTCATACTGTCACGTTGAGAACAGGAACCTGCAAAGTGTCTTCTTTTTTAATCTTGCATGGAGGTGACTTTAAAGTGGACACAAATTGTTGGAGCTAGTTGTTGTAACTGAGTGGTGAAAGCGTATCGTCCACTTCCTGGAGTCTTTTCTAAAGCATACACCTTTTCTAGCATTTATGGTCGGGTTACCCTCCTTTTGGAATAATGTATTGCTTTTAGTCATTGAAAAGTCAAGCCGCCATCTCCAAGACTAGGACAGAAGGGTGCATTCTAAGAGGGAGCCTGCTTGGTCTGATAAGCCACATACTTGAGATATATATTAGATGGATTCATTTCCTGCAGTAAAAAGTCTTGATTCTCTACAATTTTAACAGTTTTAGAACATGTACAGCCTGTTTGATTGAAAGTAGATATTTGGCTTTTGTGTTGTACCATCTGTAATTTTTGTACCAGCCCAGGCAATGCACTCTGGATCTTGTTTCAATAAAAGAGGATTCTCTCCTGTTAGTGATGACTTTCTAGATTCACTCCACCCTCTGCCTAGTCCCAACCCTTTTCTCACCCGTAATAGGAAACCATTTTGATGGCATTAAAATGTGCTTGCCCAAACCATCATTTCTCCTCTTAAAAAAAAACAACTCAAACTTCCCTCAATAGTTTTATCTCCTTAAATTAATAGCTGGATATCCTTACTTGTCATTGTTATTGTAAATGGCAGGAAACAGCAGACTACAGAATGGGCTACTGATTTAACAAGATTAACAAGCTGTCACTTAATCCAAGATCTTGTTTCATGTTGACCTACAGATGTTCTCACTGAAGTAGTGTTATCTGAAGCATAGACCTTAAGAACTAGATGGCAGTCTGTTCTTTTGAGCACACTCGTACATGTACGCATAGGATCCATAGGTATAGGCGCGAGGCCACCTCAAAAGTCTGTATCACGGGAGACTACTCTTTCAGTCCTAATATAATTACTGCGAGTTGCTTGCCTTTACAGCTGTCCCCCTGTGGGTTCGGGGTAAGAATTGACCCATCGTGTCTCCCTACACGATTCGTAAGAGGCAAATGACTAGGGACACCGTGACTTGATTTGCGTTTACTCTAAACTGTTCTAGTGATTTTCGTGCTTACTGGCTTTGCATAGCCTACAAAGGCTGATAGGCCGTAAAACACATTAATCCAATCCAATCCTTTACATCTGTGTAGCAAATACGTCCTGGCCAGGTATTTTCCATACAATCACAGTTCCCTCCAGTAACAGCACTTTCTGGCAGATTATGGCAGAGTTTTTCTGATGTGAACGGAATCCACAGGTCACTCGATTTTAAGTGCGGATTCTACGAATTTTCCATCTCACATGCACTCTCCCAGTCCGCAGTGGGTTGGCGGTTGGAATAGACCGCTGCATCTGTGGCCGTATCACATCACACGAGGCGATTTCACGCTTTCCACACTACGCTGTCCTGCCTACCCGACAATAAGTTTCTCTCAGACGACGAGCACATCTGATGCTCTTGCTCCACTGCTGTGAACCGCGAGTGGCTGCCACAGTGACGCACGGTGGAGAGCGTCAGTGCAGACCGTGTGGATTTGCCTCGGCATACGGCCTTTAAATGAACGGCTAGTAAGAGGCGGTTCACTAGGGATATCGTGACGTGACCTGCTTGTAATTTCACCTGTTCCAGTAATTTCTGTGGCCACTGGCCTTACATAGCCGCAAAGGCTGGGATGCCGTGACATTTTCTTTCTCCTTCACTTCTCTTTCGTTCCTCACTGGAAATCTTTCCTCCTTCAACATTTCGAGTTCCTCGTACATTTTTCGTTTCGTTCCTGTTCATTTCCTCTCCCATTCTCTCTCTCTCTCTCTCTCTCTCTCTCTCTCTCTCTCTCTCTCTCTCTCTCTCTCTCTCTCTCTCTCTCTCTCTCTCTCTTTTCAAGATTCTCCCCATTACGAGGAAAGGAATATGGCTTGTGGCATAATTGAGTTAGATGATGTAAATCTCTTCTGTCGGGAAACGTTTCCTAATAGTTGTGGGGACCTAAATTCCCGTATTGGGGAGTGGGACATCAGAACAGAAACGATAATTGCAGACGATGAGGATGAGTGGGATGTCTAAATCTAAGGCAGACGGGAGTTTCACAGGACTCGACGGTCAACTGCTTTGGGAACATTCTAAAAAATATATTGCCTATTTCACCGTCTTGTCCTAGATGGGTGCACGACTGGTAATAGTTAATGGTTTCACACACACACACAGGGGCGGATCTGGGTTTTGAAAGGGGGGGGTGCAAAGTTTTTTTTTTGTTGTATCTTATCAGCGAAGGCGCGAACCGACGGCGCGAAGCGCCGAGCATGCTAGGGGGGTCCGGGGGCATGCCCCCCCGGAATTTTTTGTAAAAAAGGAAGCAAAATGGTGCAATCTGAGCGTGTAAAGTGCTATTTTCAGGCGATACATTTTGCCACTGATGTGGTGGGGGGTGGAGATACGACCAACTGTCTCTCTCTTGGGAAGCACATGCTCGAAAATGTACAGTGCTAAATAAGTTCGATGTTAATAAAGAATCACAATTCACAAAAACAACATGAGGAAAAAGTCTTTGCAACAAGATCATTCCTCGAATTTAATCATCTTTATATGGGGGGGGGGGGGGGGGTGCAATTACATTTAATTTTACTAGTGCATTCCTATATTTATCAGCATCTCTCTCTCTGCACCCACCCACCCCTTTTTATTTTGGCTGGGGGGGGGGGGGGGTGCAATTACATCACTATATTTATCAACATATTTCTCTTTCCATTTTTTTATTTATGTATTATCATTGTTTATGTATTTTATTTCTTTAATTTATTTAGTTAGTTTTTTGGCTGGGGGTGGAATTACATTTACATTACTATATTTATCAGCATCTCTTTCTCTTTTTTGTTCTGCCGAGGGAGGGGGGGGGGGTGCAATTACATTTACATTACTATATTTATCAGCTTCTCTCTTCTTTTTTTTTAAGCCGAGGAGGGGGGGGGGGTGCAATTATATTTACATTCCAATATTTATCAACATCTCTTTCCCTGAGTCTCTCTCTCATTTTTTTGTCTTTTTGCTTGGGGGGGGGGGGGGGTGCAATTACATTTACATTACTACATTATCAACATATCTCTTTTTTTCTTTTTTTTCTTCTTTTTTTCTTTTTTTTTTTGTCCCGCTGGGGGGGGGGTGCAATTGCACCCATTGCACCCCCCCCAGATCCGCCCTGCACACACACACACACACACACACACACACACACACATCTCACGACATGGCGACAGCGTAATCGATTATTGTCTGGTTAACACCGATAACACGGATCATTCCGTCGATCTTGCTGTTGCCACTCGAACTGACAGCCACCGTATGCCTCTGGAAAGTACAGTAGGTCCAAAAGACAAAGAACGTTTGTGTGATGTACAACAGAAACACTTCATACCCCCACCCCCACGACCCCTACCCCCACCCCCACCCCCCATGTTTCCACAATTCGCTGGGATTTTTCCAAAAACAATAAATTCTTCGATGCTACAGCGCAAAACGTTGCAAAAACATTTCGAAAAATTGTTCTGTCGAAACCGAAGCGTTTCCGCTGCATCCAGCCTTGTGGCCGATGACAGCCATGATCTTGTGTCTACCGAAAATGACTTCGGTCTAGACGAGCCCATTATCACAATGGAGGTGGAAGCTGCACTACGAAAAATAATATATAGAAAATCGCCAGGATTCGACAACGTACCTGGGTAGTGCTTTAAAGTAACGCGCGCCATGATAACACCGTTTCTGACGAAACTGTTCAACGCACTTTTCGACCATCAGTAGTTCCCGATAGATTGGTCTCTTTCTGTTGTAATTCCTACATATAAAACTGGCTCCCGATCAGACCCAAATAACTACAGGGGAATTTCATTACTAATTACACTTACTAGTAAAGTTTTCACATTGCCAGACGGCTGCACCGATGGGTTGAAAGAGGGGGGTGGGGGTGGGGGGATAAAATCTGTAAGGAACAAGCTAACTTCAGAGAATACTATGCTACTACTGACCATGTTTTTACCTTGTATTGTGTGGTCCTCAGGTACGTTGCTTTTGTTGATTATGTAAATGCATTAGATTCGGTTGACCAAGATCATCTGAAGAGAAGTGTGGGTGTCTTGGGGCTATCACCGAAACTCCTCAAAATGCTGAGGGCCATGCACGCAGATGTAAAAGCGTGCGTCCGGTGGAACAACTTTACATGTACTTCAGACTTCTTTAGACGTCTGGCTGGAGTAAAGCATGGGGCAAACGAGAGCCCGATAATGTTTTTATTGTATATCAACACCCTAGCTGTTTATGTACGCAGGCTAGGCAAGCACGATGTCCGGCTTTTACCAGGAATGGATGAACTCTTTCTTCTTTTATATGCGGACGACATAGTGCTATTGTCCACAGCACCTACTCAAAGTCAGCTGGATAACCTTGCCTCTGTGTCCACCACTCTGGGCCTAAGTGCGAACACGGACAAAACCAAGGTTATGGTTTTCCGGAAAGGAGGTCACTTGGCAGGAGAAAAATAAAATATCGCTCAAAGAAGGCTTGAGATAGTAAATAGCCATAAATACAGCTGTGGAAATCTGTGGAACAGGACAAAACAAGCCCCAATCGACCAGGAGATCAGGAAACGAAAATGGGGATGGATCGGCCACACGCTACGAAAGCCTGCCTCTAACATCACCAGGCAGGCTTTGGACTGGAACCCACAAGGAAAGCGCAAAGTGGGTCGACCAAAACAGACTTGGCGTAGGAGTGTCCACGCTGAAGTAAAGGCCACCAGAATATATATGACATGGGCGGAGCTGAAGAGGACCTGCCAGAACCGTGTGCGTTGGAGGAGTGTTGTGGCGGCCCTATGTTCCTCAAGGAATCAAGAGGCATAAGTCAAGTAAGTCACAGCTGTGGAAAAAAATACTAGACCACTAACGTTTATTTAGTTTTTTCGACTTACTGCCGTTATGACTACTTTATCTCAAATAACATAATTGTAACCATATGGAAAAGTTGTTAATACATGATTGTGCGATGATTTCACATACTTATTGATATCAGAATGACGAAAATACAACATTATTGCAGATTAACAGATGACACGGTCAAAAACGTATTTAAAACATTTTCACTTCACTTAGCTCTTCCAGCATGTCACCCTTTTCTAACATTAACAGAAGCGTTTTATAATGACAAAGGGTGATTAAAAGAACATTATCGGACGATAAAATCTCATCAGTGATGCCAAACAAGATCAGAGAACTCTCCAGGGAGGATTGAATCAAGGTGGACACCCTTTTCGAAGTAGGATACAGCCAGAGGAAGATTGCAGAGAGTAGGTGTATCCAAGACAGCAGTTCGTCACACTATTAAGACGTTCCAAGCCCATGGGACAACTATCAACTGCAATGGAAGAGGAAGAAAGAGGCTGAGTACAAACAGAGATGACCGTCAACTCCTCATGGCATCTTTTCACAACAGACGAGCCACATCACCACAGCTTAAACGCCAATGGACCCATCTGACCGGCATTTATTGTTCCTCCAGAACTGTGAGGAGAAGTTTGCTGAAACACAATTTCCATGCCTGCAAGGCAAGGAAGAAGCCCCTGGTGAATGAACGCCAGAGAAAGCAGAGGATGCAATGGGCCCCAAACCAACGAAGATGGACTGCTTTACTGATGAGTCTAACTTTGAGCTTTTTCCTACACCAGGCTATGTAATGGTGCGCAGAAGGCCTGGATAAGCTTGCAAGCACGAATACCTGGTTTCCACTGTGAAACATGGAGGCGGATCCATCATGGTTTGGTTGGCCATGTCAGCCTCTGGTATTGGTGTCCTGACGCTATGTGAAGACCGCATGAATAGCGTTGCTTACAGAGAGATTCTGGAGCATGCCATGCTCCCCTCCGCACAGCAACTGTTCCCCACAGACCAGGAGTGGGTGCTACAACCGGACAATGCCGTTTGCCATACTGTTGGCTGAATGACAATGACGTCGATATCCTTCCATGGCTAGCACAGTCTCCAGACATGAACCCCATCGAAAATCTGTGGGACTTCCTGGGCAAAGCTGTTCAAGAGGACAAGCCAAGCAGTAAGAAAGAAATGGAAAGTGTTTTGAAGCGGAAATAAACCAAAATCAATCCCGAACTTTGCAAAAAGCTTGTTTTCAGCATGCCATATCGATTGAAGGCTTTGCTCAAGGCCAAAGGATGGCCTACGAAATTCTGACAACCTCAGAATTACTCTATTGTGCGCTGAAACTCAGCTGAGATGTTAAGAAAGTGAAAAATATTGTTAAAGTGACATTTGTGACCACATTCCACTTCAGTTACCATTGCTGTGCATTTCTATAACTTGCTCAATCTTTTCGGCATTTTGACGTGATTGACAATAAAAATCTATTTCAAAGTGACTCTTAAGTTGCAAATGGTTGAAAGTGAGCACAAAATGCTAATAAATTGTTGTATTTGTGATAGATAACCGCGAGATTAAATAAAAACAAGTTGGTTGAAAGTGAGTACAAAATGCTAATAAATTGTTGTATTTGTGATAGATAACCACGAGCTTTAATAAAAACAAGCTATTGTTGAGAACACAAGGCAATTATGTCATGGTACTGCTTTTCTGCAAAAGGGACTAATGCTTCTTTTTCCACAGTTGTATTTAGGATTCACATTTTCTACTAGGCTTTCATCAACGTCTGTCAGGATGGTCTAGCTGATAAGGGAAAACAAAGGGTTGTCAAAATACTAAAGGTTATGTAGAACTTACGTAACTTTAACCCAAAGGTTTTCTTCGGGCTTTTTGACACCCAGGTACAATCTGCTCTGCTCTATTGCTCGGAAATGTGGGTATGGGCATCATAGAAACATCGAGAAAGCCCACACCTTTGCTTGTAAAAAGAGTCTAGGAGTAGATGTCAGAACACCTATCCACATGGTGTGTGGGGATTTAGGGCGACATCCATTGCACATCGCTAGCTGCACTGGATCAGTCAAGTACTGGCTGAGATTGTGCAGTATGTCGGCCATCCGCTTACCGAAGAAAGCAAATTTGATGCTCTTAAACTCCAACATCCTGAAACAAAGAAACTGGGCGATCCTGCTTAAGGAATCTCTGTGCAAAAATGGTTTTGCTTACCATATGGTTCAAAGGCGGTGTTACTAATGAAAAGGCTTTTCTGATGGAATATAGAGACTTCAAGACATCTTCTGTCAAGAAAGGCATTGTAGTATTAATGGTAATGTAAGACGTCTCTGGTATTCTTCAATCAAAAAGGCTTTTGGAGTTGAAAAAATCTACATATGTTAACTCTATTAACATTCCGAGATGCATATGTTAGATTCAGGTTTGGATTAAACAGTCTAAAGGTCAATAAACGTCATGCATGCTACACATGTAGGTCAGGACGAAGCGTGTTCCTTTTGTACAGGCATCGAAACGGAAGAACTTTTTTTTGTCAAGCTGTTCGTCCTACACAGATCTCATAAATAAATATAAGATATATTATGTAAATAGACGACACTTGTATACTGCACAAGCTGTATGGACGGATTAGATTATGTACCACCAAAAAAAAGGAAGATATTTTGCCATGTGCATAGTATCATGCTATAAGACGTCATGAAGAGAGACTCAATTGAACACCTTTGCCATTCCTAATACCTACCTGTTGCAAACTGATGTATATTTAGATTTTCTGGCTGTGGTATAATGAACCTTGTAAAGAGCGGTCGGCCTACACAATAAAACTAAGTTTCTGTGTGTGTGTGTGTGTGTGTGTGTGTGTGTGTGTGTGTGTGTGTGTGTGTGTGTGTGTGTGTGTGTGTGTGTGTGTGTGTGTGTGTGCGAGCGCGTGCATGCGTGCGCGCGCGTTTCTGTCTGTGCATGTTTCTCTCTCTCTCTCTCTCTCTCTCTCTCTCTCTCTCTCTGTGTATGTGTGTGTGTGTATGTCTGTCTGTCCATCCATATCTTTTCTTAACCCTGTCATTTCTCTTCCCTTCCTGTTGCAGTTTCCTCTGAACAATTGTCCGAAGAACCGTTGTGAAAACCTCTTCATGGGATGTCCATGCCCACCATGGCACCACCATGGGTGGGGGTGGGAGGGGTGGGGTGGGGGTGGAGGTGGGGAGAATAAACGTCTGTCTTTATCTTGTTGTACCCTTCCATGTACAGTGGAGGTGCATTACCAAATAAAGGTTCTTTTGGGGTGGGTATGGGGACATAGGGTGGGGTTAAATGTTCTTTTCTTTAGAGTTTGTAATAAAGCTGTCTTTGAATTGCTCAAGATTTCGAAGATTCTGATCTGCAGATCTAAGCTTTGCCTGCATTCGTCGCTAGGTGTGGGTAAGTGTGATAGTATTAGTAATAATAATAATAATAATAATAATAATAATAATAATAATAATAATAATAATAATACAGACTATTTGTACGCACATAACTTCCCTAATAGGCAAGCTCATGGCGTTTACAATGAAAAAGTCCACACTCATACAAAGCATTCTAACACTCGCACACTGTACAGTTGAAATAAAAGAAACATTAAATACAATACAAATAATTAAATAGCAGACAATAAACAAAACACGAAACATTAAAGAGGCGCCTTGTGAAGCACTTCCCTGCTCGTCAGGAAAGACTGACCGGAACAGGTGTGCCTTGAGGGGGGTTTTGAACTGGGACATGGAATCAGAGTGACGGACAGGGAAAGGTAGGCTATTCCACGTTACAGGGCCGATGTAAGAAAAAGCTCGCTGTCCCTGGGTTATCTTTTTGCGACGGGGGACATTTAACGTTTTGGTGTCTGCAGCTGAACGGTTATTTCTAGCGGGGGTGTAGACAGTGAGAATTTTTTTGAGTGCGTGTGGTGCAGTTTGAAGAAGTTGAAACACATAGTGGCTAGCTTATATCCTCTGAGCGACGGGGAGCCAATGCAGTGCACGAAGGAGTTTGGATGTGGGAGTTCTCTTGGGACATCTAAAAACTAATCTAACAGCAGTGTTTTGGACTGTTTGCAGTTTGTTTAGCAGAGTGTCAGGAATGCCGGCAAGAAGAGAATTTCCATAATCAAGACGGGACAGAACAAGGGAAGTGACAAGGGTTTGAGTGGCCTGTTGTGAAAGATAGTGACGAATAGTGCTAATTTTCCTTAACTCGTAGTAAGCTAACTGAACTCTCATAGAAAGATCATCATCGAACATGACACCTAAGTTTCTAACAGACTTTGAGAATTCTATCTCACTCTGACCTATGGTTAGTTTCAGGGCCTGATTGAATTCGATCGCCTCTACCGCCAACCAGGAGAGCTTCGGTCTTTGAATCATTAAGTTTGAGTTTGTTCTGGGTCATCCACTGTTTCACATCAGAAATACAAAGTTCACTTGCAGAGAGAAGAGGTTGAATTTGACTGGGATGAGTGGAGTTGTAGAGTTGCGTGTCATCAGCAAATTCACTGTGAGAGAATGAATGACTTGCGTTATCAACGTCCAAGAAACCGCTCTTTAGCAAACAAATAAGCTCTATCTCCAGCAGATCTGAATAAAAGAAGATCCATTCCCGGATCGAGAAAACCCATCAACATGTCACTGCGAAGTTAATGCAGAAAATTCGTAGAATTAACATGCTCTGAGGAGGAGGTTTAATGGTTCCTCGACTGATAGAAATCGTACGATCATGGTGACAAGCCAGTCCATCCATAAAGAGGGTGCAGCTATTTTCGAACCCGTAAGACAGGAATTTCCACTTATACGTAGATGTAGATATAATATTTTCATCGGTTCTTGCTGAAATGAAAGCGGCAATGCGATTCTTGAGCGATGTACATGTACCTTCACTGCACGTACTCAAATGATGTAACCGCATTCCAAACCACTTTCACGTTGTTAGAACTTTTTTCGAGCAAACCTCGGCTTAATTATCGGGGAGTGGTGTGTGTGTGTGTGTGTGTGTGTGTGTGTGTGTGTGCGTGCGTGCGTGCGTGCGTGCGTGCGTGTGTGTGTGTGTGTGTAGACCTTTAAAGTTTAAGGGGGAAAGGTGCCATGAACGTGCTGTTTTCTCTGGAATTTTGTATTAAAAATTGTACAATTTTGTGTTAGGAAAATCAGATATTGCTATTTTTGCCACTCGAGCTTTGATGGGTTTCTCATCCACAGTCACGCATGCAGAAAGATGTCTGCACTGAGAGGGCAGCAACACTGAATTAACCCCTCGCATCGCTCTGCCCACAGTCGAATCTGAGACTAACAGTACTCCACTGAGGCACTGGAAACTGTTGAAAACTGCAGTCTTAAACTGTCTTCTACGACGGTCACTCGGGATACCGGTTGTCCGACCAATACACACTTTTCACGCACACATTGTGATCGTAGCGGTTGTTGTCTCCCTGAAGCGTAAGCACTGTTGATTTCTCAAAACGATTCCGCATGTCTGTATTAAAAATAAATTGCTGCCCGGTAACACCACGTGGTAACTGCATGACAAGTACACGCGCGCCGATTGGCTGGCAATGCACGCCGTGAGCGGTGCTGCGAGGGGTTAATTGCATAGTTGACTGCCTGTAGCGTGGAAAATAGTAACCCGTGGAAAACAGTAACCGGAAGTCATCGCAGAGTTATCTGCGAGGGACGTGCTTTATGCAATTTACCGCTCCTGCACCTGTTCTTCGCATGGAATATATTCCGACAAACGACGCATTAGTTGCTTTACGAGGTTTTGGTGCATTTGTGTAGTTGAACACATGATGTAGCGTTCAAAAAAGTTTTTCCCCGTGTAAAGCCGTCTCCCCTGCCGGAAATAATATGGGAGTCACCTCCCTGTAGTCTGTTTGTAGTCTGGTTTTATAAAACGCGACCGTTGACTGACTTGGCACGCCCGGGGAGTTATGCTGAGATCCGGCCGTGTAAATATATCTGCGTTTTGTGACAAACGTCTTGCTCGGCGGTACTGTACTCCATGCACCTTAACGGTGCGCGTGATTCGGGTGTAATCTTAAGCTAAACGACGTTCCGAATGTTTCCGACTTCGACCATTTCAGCAGCGCCAATAAACGTCGTTTAGCTTAAGATTACACCCGAATCACGCGCACCGTTAAGGTCCATGGAGTACAGTACCGCCGAGAAAGACGTTTGTCACAAAACGCAGATATAGGCCCTATTTACGCGGCCGGATCTTAGCATAACTCCCCGGGCGTGCCAAGTCAGTCAGGCGGAGTGGCGGGTGCCGTCTCTTTTTAGAGTGGAATTCTCAGCACGTCCCGAGCAGATAACTCTGCGATGACTTCCGGTTACTGTTTTGGCCAGGTTACTGTTTTGGCCGCTACACTGCCTCATGGCCTTGGGTATGATGGACGTCTTCCGGCATTTGGAGCCACACGCCACGTCCCATGTGTAGCGCGATGGTCGGGCGACTCTGCGTGCATCAAAATCATATATTAAGAAATTGTTGTATGTAGTAGCACAGTGACAGCTAGGAACGGATGGAAACCCAGTTTAGACAAAGCTGTCCTATGTACAGTGGCAATGTGTCATTTCTAGAAAGAGACCACCTTACTGGCTGAAACGCTTATAGCGAGAGGACCATCGAAGGATCAATGCCGCGCCTGATGTTCACGTTCAAGTCGATAGATACATGTGCATGTATATGCTCTATTCCTTTTCCGTGTCAATGGATCAAACAAATGTTTCAGACGAACAAAGATTATGGAAATGTAGTAGCCTTTAATTAATCCTGGAGACCGGGAAAATGCTGTATACAGGTGGTGGCAACTCTCCACAATAAGATCCTACCTAGACTCGCTCTCTTTCTCTGTCTTTCTCTCTCTCTCTCTCTCTCTCTCTCTCTCTCTCTCTCTCTCTCTCTCGTGTGTGTGTGTGTGTCTGTGCGTGTGTGTGTGTGTCTGTGCGTGTATGTTAGAAAGTACACAGGGGGAGCGAAGGGGCTGTCCGTACCGCAGGTGCAGTTCCATGCAGCCAACGCTTTATTGTGCGAAGGGGAGGTCAGGGGGAGGGGGTGGGGTGAGTAATAAGTTTTAGATGTGGCAAGCATGACATGTCATCACTTTTGCAGGGCAGTTGAACTGTGTCTGCTCGCAGCTCCCGACCTTTAGTTTTGTGACTTCACAGTACGAATGTATTGGTTTGTGGCACTGACTCTAAGGGACATCATCTCGTACAACGTACGTAAAACAAAACTGATTTTGTTCCCAACCTCTGAATATTTAGTCAGAACCGCTCGATGCCCTCCTCATCAGCTGGTACCCCTGGCCGCTGGGCCTTCGAGGCTCACTCAAGTAGCTCGGCCAGGGGCAGCCACTTGAAGCCAAAGAGGCCATTATAGGCATCGGACAAGATAAAAATTTTCAGACCTGATCATTTCTTCCAATCACTGTACACTCATCCACTACTCGAACTGAAATTTGATTAAACGGGAGTGAGTTACAGGCGTCTCACTAGGAATATACTTGATTAGGCCTTCTTAGACATTCAGTTCTGTTTTCTGGAGAGAAAAAAATTCATCTTGCCTCTTGGTCGCTCTACCCTCACCTACTCCACACCCGCATTCATGCCCCATCTCAATTCCCCTGTTTTCTTTGCTTTTTAAGCGTGAGCTCTTGTGAGCTGTGAAAATGTTTATTTAGCTGGATATCCCAATTCCACTGTTTATCTATCCACAGGATTGAACACTACTTGTTGGCGAGAACCCGGCAGATTTAGCAGCTTACATGTCTGTCGGGCTTCTTGGATGCAGCAGTTCAAATTATTCCCGATGGGTCAGGGAAGGCAGCCGATTGGTCGACCATTTCCTTGCTTAGCCAATCTTTGCTTTTTAAGCGTGAGCTCTTGTGAGCTGTGAAAATGTTTATTTAGCTGGATATCCCAATTCCACTGTTTATCTATCCACAGGATTGAACACTACTTGTTGGCGAGAACCCGGCAGATTTAGCAGCTTACATGTCTGTCGGGCTTCTTGGATGCAGCAGTTCAAATTATTCCCGATGGGTCAGGGAAGGCAGCCGATTGGTCGACCATTTCCTTGCTTAGCCAATCGGTGACATTCACTGATACCGTCACGCTGCTCGCTCGGCATAGCCCTACATAATGATGATGTCAGTGACCACGACGCACTTCAACATCGTCTGCGCGTATCACGCTTCCTTTGTGTGAGTGAATTTTGAAAGCACACGCAACTCCACATAGACCTATTCCGTGGGTCTTGCTCACCGCATTCATTGCAGACTCATTGCCCACGACGGGGAGTTCTATTTTCGGCCTACAAAAACCACCTGCAGACCCACAACAGCTGGGCAAGACGCAGCGCCCGGCGTTGGAGGCAATTCCTCCCTCGGGGGCGACGCAAGACCCGTTTGAACTACCCGTACGTGATCCCTGACACCCCAGCGAGCATCTCTGGGTCTCTTTATGATGAAAGCTGTGCATCATTGCACAAAGATCACGTGCGGCCTGAGCTCCTCGATCCGCTCGTCTGGGAAAGCTAGAGCGGAGCGAGACTAGAATCAGTTAGGGTCGCGAGCTGCTGTCGTGTCAACAGAGGGGACAGTCAGAGGCTTGCCTGCTGTTTGCTCTCAGCTGTGCGCTCCATTGAAGTCTGCTTTACAGTGCCAGATCAGATCGAGTGTGAAGGAACCGAACTCCAGCGGTGCCCCCTCGCACGCAAATGTCCTCGATGTCCACTCCTGTCTACCGGTCAGTGGGTCACCAGTCACTGGGGAGACGGTGCAACGAGCGTCTGCAGCAGAGTGGCGTTTCCGACGGCAGGTTGGTACACATATACATCGTTTTCTCGAGATACAAGCTGGCATTTTTCAGACATTGGTACATGTGTATGTGTGTGTAAAAGTGTGGTCGATCAAGCCAGCTGGAGATGCTGAGCTTGTAGAGCTCCAGTTGCGGCGCTCGTGTGCGTTTTGGCCCCGCGACCACTCGCACTGCTTTGTTTACATTTTGCAGTGCCCTGTTTGGGTTTTGCTGGTAGCTGCGATGATGCTTTAACGTGATATATCTCTCTCTCTCTCTCTCTCTCTCTCTCTCTCTCTCTCTCTCTCTCTCTCTCCGAGATGTGTATGTCCATTTTAGGACAGGGTTTAGCAACTTGTTCACTCACAAGTATAGATTTGCAAAAGAGCGGTCTGAAAATGCTTATCTATGTCCAGCTTGCTATGAAGATGACGAAAGTGAAAAGCATTTGTTATTTGAATGTCCTGTCTATGAGGATCTGCGACGAATGTACTTTTCCAAGTTGGTGACGAATACCAAATCATGTGATGTTAAGACACTCTTGTCACTGGAAGAGCCAAAAGCAGTACGCACGGTTGCTATGTTTCTGTACTATGCGTTTAAGAGAAGACAAGAAGCGATTTGCATTGCGGTGGCCGATGAGGCATATTATTTGTAACCGAGAGATGATGGGCCGGTGGCCTCACAAAAATAAACCATTCGTTTGTTCGTTCGTTCGTTCGTTCGTTCGTTCTCTCTCTCTCTCTCTCTCTCTCTCTCTCTCTCTCTCTCTCTCTCTCTCTCTCTCTCTCTCTCTCTCTCTCTCTCTCTCTCTCTCTCTCTGACTCTGACAGACATTTTTATGTCACTGTCTATTCCAATGCTCGCCCGCACATTTTCTGAGGGCCCAGCTAGATTACTGTACAAGCTGATCCATTAATGTATCTACCTCCTCCCTCTCCCCCGCTCCCCCCACCTCCAACCACCCCCTCGCTTAAATGACCTATAAAGTGGCGTTCTTGATTTGAAAATGACATTTAATCAATTACTGCTTTTATGCTCACACTGGTGATAAAGAACATTGAAACTTGGTGACGACGACGAAGACGACAAAGAAGATGACGACGACGACGACAAAGAAGAGGAGGAGGAGGAGGTAGAAGAAGAAGAAGAAGAAGAAGAAGAAGAAGAAGAAGAAGAAGAAGAAGAAGAAGAAGAAGAAGAAGAAGAAGAAGAAGAAGAAGAAGAAGAAGAAGAAGAAGAAGAAAAGGTCTCCTCTGAATGCGAAAGTTCATTTTGAAGTTTCACATAATCTCAACAGTTTTCTGTTTTCTTCGCCCCCTCCTCCTGTGCCCCCTTCCTCTCTCCACTCTGTCGCCTGTTTCCTCTCCTCGCCAAGAGCAGGACATATGCAAGGGTCTACCTATAGATCCGGTTAAGTGTCATCACAGCCTTAGGTACCTTGAGAAGCTCTACCAGACGGTACCTATAAAGGGCGAAACAGCTAAAGACAGTTGAAAGTCTTGTACTACTCTGCAAGCTGGTATTCTCCCAGACCAAGGAAACACCTCTCGACTTCGCGGTACTTCTCAAAGTTCTACAACATCGTGCAGTTTGCAGACCAAACTCGGAAGCTGACAGGATTTCCAGGACGTTTCTTGTTTCAAAACATGGTTGAACGATTCTGAGTTATTGTTCGTCCAAAGGGCATGTTGCATCAGCAGCCCTGGTTTGTTCAAAGCTCGGAAGTTGTCCTCCAAAATATGAATGACTTTTTTCAGTCTTTTCTTGATGGGGTTTTGAGGGTATCTGGCAGTCAAATGTCCCAAACCGTCGTTCATTTCTTGTGTAGAACGGCTGTTCTTCAAGATCCCATCGTCTCCAAATACTTCTCTCATTAACTTCTTGCGTTCTTGTTTTCTCATACCTTGGTCCTTGAGGTAGTTGTTGAAGTTGTTCTTTACGTGTTTTGTACACACAAGTCTCAGGCTACGCGGGAATGCTTGCTGGGCAGCTTGGCGGATGGCGCCTTCCTCGTCGCTTCCTATATAACAGGCTCGGCAGAGGCTGGGCCTGCAAGGTGACGGAAAAACTCTTTAGTTGTCTTTAGCTTTTAGCTGTTTTTAGTTGTCTTTTCGCCCTTTATATGTACCCCTACCAGATCCTTTCCTTCGAGTCAATGTGTCAATTCAATCGTACGCAGCGTCTCCAGCACGAAATCAGCCGCACATAAAGTTTGATGATAAACGTTGTTTAGTTTAAATGCTTTCCTGAAAGTTCTACTAACTGCAATGAATGAGCCAGGCGGAAAGTTCCCAACATTCGCGTGTAATCGGTGAAAGCTGTTTTTCTGGGCAATACAGTCTGCAAGCCCACATCATGTCCGAATGAAAGAGTCTCGGAAGATTTTCCCTTTTGTTGCCGCTGCCTAGAAGCAAGTACTCCCCGCAAGCCAGGGGCAAAAATTTCAGCGATCCACGCACTAACATGCACTCCAGCTCGCTGTCCCTTCGAACACTACAGCCATGCTCGCCCTTGTCGCGCTCTTTCCCTTGTACCGAGTGGGAGTGACGATTTTCCTCATCCACTTTACTTTCAAGCTCATTCAAGTAGAGTGCAGCAGTAGCGCGCGTCAGAAAGTGGTGAAGTAGAAACCTTGTCTGAAGGATTGCTCTATGACATCAACAACGACAGCAACAAAAACAACAATTAAACCACCCCACCCCACCCCACCCCCAGCCCTCCCCACCTGTTTTACCCCGTGCGCGCGCTCGCGCGCGCGCGCGCACACACACACACACACACACACACACACACACACACACATGCACACACACACACACACTCTGCTGGAAGCGTTTTGCAATAACTTTTTCCAACTGATAAGATTTTGTTTCCTCAGTCTCTTCCCTCGGTTTCATAGTGAGTGAGTGAACATTTTCATTCATTGTTGTCTAGGAAGTAGGAAGTTGCATGGATGTTTGTCTATCAAGGTGATAAATCCTCCTCCTCCTCCTCCTCCTCCTCCTCCTCCTCCTCCTCCTCCTCCTCCTCCTCCTCCTCCTCCTCCTCCTCCTCCTCCTCCTCCTCCTCCTCCTCCTCCTCCTCCTCCTCCTAATCCTCCTCCTAATCATCCTCCCCCCCCCCTCCCCCCACCCCCCCACCCCCCCCCCCCTCCTCCTCTGCTGCGAACATGCTTAGTCATTTGTCCCAGCTGCCACACCGCAGAGTAGATCACTGTTAACTTCCATCGCTTCGGTTACTGCGTAGGAGATTGACTGATTTTCTCCCATCTCTTCTCTCGCTGCACCTGCGTAGAATAGGCTATCGGCGCCAGTGCCAGTTCAATGCATGTGTGTCTCGCAGACACTGTCTTGACTGAATGTATGATAGTACAAACGGACAAATGAATGCATTAATACAGTTTTGAGGCCTGTCCACAGTATCAGCCTGTGTAGGCTATTTCCAGACCTTGATCACCAATGACTCTGGAGCTGGTTAGAATAACAGCAAGGCAAGTCTCGTTGACACTGTGCTGGCTCTATTCCTACCGGCAACCCACAAGGGCCGGGGTGGCGGTGTTTGCCTAGACACAGACTGCCGACTCCGCCCTCCATCTTCGCCACCTCTCCGCCTGGTCTCTTCTCAGTCATGCGAAGCAAACAGCGCCAAGAAATGCCTTTCGCACGTATGTCAGGCGTTGAGCACTACTGCTGCAACTGCCCAGCACAATAATTGGAGAAGTGATCGAAAGAGGGACGGGAAAGAGAGGGCCGTGGCGGGAGGTGGTGGGGTGGGGGTGGGGAAGAGAGAGAGAGAGAGAGAGAGAGAGAGAGAGAGAGAGAGAGAGAGAGAGAGAGAGGGGGGGGGGATGGGGAAATGGGGGAGGAAGGGAAGATAGAATGAGAGAGGGTGCGTGGGTTGGAGACAGAGGGTGGGGGGAGAGGGAGGGAGGGAGGAGGAGGAGAGAGAGAGAGAGAGAGAGAGAGAGAGAGAGAGAGAGAGAGAGAGAGAGAGAGAGAGAGAGAGATAGAGAGAGAGAGATAGAGAGAGAGAGAGAGAGAGAGAGAGAGAAGATGTGCCATGGCACTGTTACAGCAGCTGTAGTGTGATTGCGCATGGTGTGGTCATTTAGAAACTCGTTCCAGCCATCTTTTGTAGTAGGACTACAAAGTCCGATTTGCAAACGTGTCAAAGATGACTCATCACATAGTGGAATGCGGGGGTGGTGAGGGGATGTGAGGGGTGGCTGTGTGTTACAGTGCGGAACAAACTTTCGAACTTCGCAGTAAGTTTCCCAATATGTCACTTATCAGACAATCACTGTGGTGTTTCGGTCATACGGATATTGCACTGGGGGGCTGTCGGCAGATTTCATCAGCAAGCATGATTGAATAGGGCTGTCGTGATGAAATGGTGCCTCCATTCTGGTGCCTCTTGAAATATTTCCACTCAGAATGAAAGGTGCAAGGTTAGCGGGCTTCCGCAGGGTGTAGGAAGTGGCGCTCGTTTGTAACTTATCTGATGATCAAGAAATTAACCATCCAGAGTTCTCCCATGCCAGGGATTGAACCATGGCACTGCACTTTGCACACAATCAAATGCCAAAGCTTGCTCGCTCTCTTGGTTCAACCTCTATGGCGTGCCAAACAAAGAAATGATCGTCTTAGAAGAAGCTTCTGCAATTCTATGTTTACTATTGATCTGTAGATCACCAGCTCCTGGCAGCCCCATATCCAGTGGTCTCTCTTCCTGCAAGTGCATAGTCCAGACCTGTTTACTCTCCCGATTTTAGCGGGAGACTCCCGATTTCAGACCCTATCTCCCGACCTCCCGCTAGCTTCGTAAATCTCCCGATTTTTTTTCCCACCGATCTCCCGAAAATGACAAATTTTGAAAGGTTTATTTCGTTTCCGAAGCATTTACATGACGATCCGAACTTTCTACCGCGCCACTGAAGGTCATTCCGCAGATCTGCAGTACAATTTTTTTTATTAGTTGAGTCAGGACCTTTGTCCAATCGAGAGCCAGTTTACAATCTGGAATAGCCGCCATTTTGCTTGACCGATCCGAATGATGGCGTCGATTGAAAAGTCAATGAGAAAGAATTGCGGAACCGATTCTGAATCCGACAGTGAGTGTGACACAGAGGATGAGAAAAGAAAGTCCACTGATGTCAGAAGCAGAAAGAGTAAAGTACAACGCAAAGTGGAAGGCTGAGTGAAAATCCGAATTCCCGGCATTTCGCCCATCGTCTAAATCGCAATCACGCGGGTTTTGCACGTTCTGCAAAAAAGACATCAATGTGAGCCACGGAGGCAAGAATGAGAGAGAGAGAGAGAGAGTGAGAGAGAGAGAGAGCGAGCGAGATCGAGAGAGAGAACTTGTGCGCGCACGAGAGAGAGAACTTGCGCGTGCGCGAGAGAGAGAGAGAGAGCGCGCGAGAGAAAGAGCGCGCGCGTGCAAGAGAGAGAGCGAGCAAGCGAGAGAGACAGCGCGCGCGCACGAGAGAGAGAGAGTGAGCGCCGGCGCGCGGAAGAGAGAGAATTTGACTTTTCGCCTCCCTGATCAGAGATGGGACTTATTGGCGTTTCAGCTGATTTCTGAGTTTTTTATTCCACTTTCAGCTGATTTGTATTCAATTGTTATGAAGTTTGTGACCTGGGATGGTACACATATCTAAAAATAAAAATCTCCCGCTTTTTATTGATATCTCCCGATTTTTGAGTCGCCATCTCCCTATTTTGCACAACTTAAGGTAAACAGGTCTGAATCACAATATTTAGCCACGACTCCAGTGAGTTAATATTGTAAGTTAGTGAGATTTCATCGAAAGAGCGAACAGCACAGCTATTGTAAAATAGTGGCTCACCGGAAGTGATGTTCCCGCGAATCACTACCTCTCTCGCAATTCGGTGAAGCTGGCGGTCCCGTTAGATAGTGTCTTTGGTTTATCCAAGATCCAATCTGAAGACTGCCAGTCATCTAAACACTCTGGAAGTTTCTAGTCCTGCCAAAGATCAACAATTCCTCTGGTAATCAGCTGTAACTGGGCCTCACCGAGAATGGGGTTGGTTTTCTTTTTTGGTTTTTCCTTCCCGTTCCAATAGTAGTAAAAATTGTTACTGCTAAAAACTAGGAACAGTTTCTTTATGGGTCCCACGGCTTGAATGTTCTCAGAGACAGAGTGGTACAACTTTAACCCTTACCGTGGCGTCAGTCATGCTTCTCAACCTCAACTCGCCTACTGAAACCCGATCTTTTGAGTAGCTTCTCGAGTGACTGCTCTCGTCTGCTTTGGGCCGGAAGTTGCTTCAAAGTGAAGGTGATGGCATCCAAGAAGTTCTTCATTGACCTGTCCAATAAGAAGCTGCCACGGCCTAATCAAGACTGGCTGTCACCTGACCCCCTTTGAGACCTGAGCTCCATTCTTCGGATCCTCATCACCCGAGATGTCTGCTGACAAAATAATCGTGTTGTTGATTAAAACAAAACTTCTGCTCTTTGCTTAGTGAAGAGGTTGTCTTTGCCCTGGAATATGTTTTTAAGTTGGCGAATGAATTGCTATGAGGGGCCAAAACAAAAAAGAGTTGTGGTTACGGTAATCCATTTCTTTCTGCCGACCCAAAACTTTTTTTCGATAGTGCAAAAAATAGTGGTGGGGGGTGGGTAGAGGTGGGGGATGGGAGATTAGGGTGGGGGGGCGGGAGAGATAACTCGATGGTAATCAGCGGATTGTGTGCTGTCCCATCTTCCCTGTCTTATGGGCACTCGGGGAATCCACTATAAAGTATTATTTTAATGTGGGTTTTTCCCCAGCGAAAGAGAAATTGAGATTTATGTTCATTGTGGCCTCTTCTATTTAAAAAAAACGGGGGGGGGTGGGGGGTGGGGGTGGGGGGTGGGGGTGGGGGTGGGGGATGTTCAGACCGACCTACCGACCCTTTTTGGTGTGTGTGGCCGTGTTACCATAACCACAACTATATTATATATGGCCTGTTAAGGTTTTACCCTGATGTATTCGAATTGAATCTGGTTGCATTCTGCATTTACTGCAGGAATGGGAAACGCTTGTTTTGGGTGCAAACTTGGGGGATTTATTTTTGGGCGTATGTCAAAGTGCTAAACACGCACGCACGCACGCACAATTTCACTGGTAGATCTTGGCAAGATTTCTTTACAGATCCGGAGTGGTGGGGGGTAACCAGATGGGGAAATTGCCACAAATGCTGTAGACTTGTTTTACGGTATTGGGTGAAATGCTCAAAAGTGCATGGATCCTAGAGTTGCATCTTGGGCTGAGATGCGCATAACTTGGGGCGCGTTGCTTGCGCTAGGAACCTTGCAAGATCTTGCGAGGCATAGGCCGGTGTCAGCACGTGTCAACATGATGAAGCAGATGTAAAGGTAGGCTTTTCTTAATACACATGTTGACACCGGCCTATTATTTGCCAACTGTGTAGCCTAAGCAACGCGCCCCAGCATTGCTTCTTCTCGCTTAAGAAGAGAAGTTAAGACGCGGCAGTGAATGGAAGAAGATCTTTTTCCTTCATCGGCCCAAGTCTCTAAATACAACTCCAGAACGACGGAGAAAATCAGACAGTCTTGCCAGTTCTATGACGGGCTTGACTAAAAACCCAGCTATTTCAGTTTCAGTTGTTGACGCCCTGAGCCATTGTGAACACTAGTCTCAGCCACGCTGAATGGCCCTGAGCATGCCGGGATGTGAGAAAGGCGCGTTACAAGAATGAACCCATGCGTGCCTACATGATATTTCTTTCGCATTGGAATGCCCGCTAGGGAGTGGAGAAAATGCAAATGCCTGACTGTCACTGCAGCTTGTCTATCTGTGCGATGTAATCTCCCGTCAGGCACTAGAAATGATCACTTGGCCCTTTGACCAGGGGATAAATTGTACTGTTGTCTAAGGCGCTCTTGAGGGGGAAAGTTTCTGTATAAAACCACTGCCGTTCACCACCTTTACTGTAATGTGATTTCCGGTACTTTCCAGGGTTTGAGGAAGCTCGTTTGACAACCAACAACCAACATGGCCCTGGAATTTTCTCGTTAGAAAGCGCAGTGAGCTTTTTGTGCGGGTATCTCCCACTGCATACTGCACTTGCTGGGTTGCAGTGTGTACGAGTCTCTGCCACTCTCAGCACATATGTGTCTGAAGGTCGTATAGGTACCTGATGTTTTCGTCCGTGTAAGTTGTGTGAAAAAGGTTTTTGACTTCATACTCTGTGAATACCCCACCCCTTATACATGTAGAGTGCTCAGACCGCACACTTACACCACGTGACCAGCAAGCCAACGCATTCACACTACCTCTGTCCCCAGTGCTTGCACCCAGGTAGCGGGGATGAAACTGCCATTTGCACTGCTCCGTGAACCAGTTACTGGTGGGGGGTTTTCCTGCGGGGGGGGGGGGGGGGGGGTGAGAGAGAGAGAGAGAGAGGGGGGGGGGGAGGAGGGGGGCGGACGGAAGGACAGATGGTGGGGGTGAGGCATACATGCAAAGCAGACGGGCAGACAGGCTGGCAGACAGACAGGCATGACGGGAGAAAAAAGGGCAAAGGTGATCTCAGTATTCACCTGGCCGAGAGCGGACTGAAAATTAATCCATGTATGTTTTACAAACTCAACCTTTTATCCGGGCGTGCCTTTGAAGGCTATGTTAGGCCGCTGAGTACGAAAATCACTAGGATAGTTTAGAAGAAGCGCAAACAAAAACACGATGCCCCTTGTTATTCGCCTCTTACGAATCGCGCAGGGAGACGCGGTGGGTCTTCTCTGACCCCCATCCCACAGCGGGAGTTTTTAAACGCAGAATAATATGAGTTTTGTATTGTTCTAATGATTTACATTGTCGTTTATGAAGCGAAATAGGGTGAACACCATTATTTTCACGTGGCGTTTTTATTACAGGAAAACAACTGCTATATTCGATTGTAGCAGAGAAGAAATGTTTTTGCAATGAGATGGTATGATGGATTTCACTTCTCTTTATGCTTCATTTGCAGAATGCGGAATAGTGGATGCATTGAAATTAAATTTAGATTAAATGCTGATCAGAATCCATTGTGAACTTTTTGAGTTTTTTGCACACAGAATAACGCACACGCGCACCATCCAACTGAAAAACACAGGCGAAAAAAAGTTGTGTTTACGACAACCCGACCGACTCTTTTTTTCCCCCTGCCGACCCCAAACTTTTTTCCGGTCATGAAAAAGAAGAAAGAAATCGACGGTTAGCAAATTGCCTGTCGTCCCATCTTCCCTGCCCTAAGACCATTCGGGGAATCCACTAGTTACGTTATTTAAAGTATTAAAATATATTTTTAGCGAAAGAGGAACTTGTTTTAGGTTCAATCTGGCCTCCTCTAGGAGAAATCTTTAAAATTCAAAAGGTTGAGGCCGACGTACCGACTCTCCGGCCCCCCACCCCCCTCCCACCCCCACCCCCCACCCCCTCACCCCCTTCTTTTTTTATTATGATACCATGTTACCGTAACCACAACTATTCTTTTTTGGTTTTGCCTAACTTCCATGACGGAGGTTGTGTGTGTGTGTGTGTGTGTGTGTGTGTGTGTGTGTGTGTGTGTGTGTGTGTGTGTGTGTGTGTGTGTGAGTGTGAGAGAGAGAGAGAGAGAGAGAGAGAGAGAGAGAGAGAGAGAGAGAGAGAGAGAGAGAGAGAGAGAGAGAAGCAGGCAGGCAGGCAGGTGGGTGGCGGTCCTGCTCAGACTGGGCTATTTATACGCAGGGCCGGACCAAATGAGTTGTGTGGGGGGGGGTTCCTTTTTGGTTGGGGGGGACAAATCAGCGAAGTGGCGAAGCCAGGGCGCGCTAGGGGGGTCCGGGGCATGCCCCCCCGGAAATTTTTTGAAAAAACGGTTAAAATCTGTGCAATCTGGTGCATTCTGGGCCTTGTTTTGAGGGGTAAGAGCAGCATTGTTTTTGGAGACACACAAAAAAATATATTAAAAAAAACAACTCAAACCAAGGTACATGCTTTTTCTAGGGGGGGGGGGGGGTCCGGAACCCCTGGACCCCCCCCCCCCCCCCCCCCCCCCCCTGGGTCCGGCCCTGATACGAGCATGCCATGATTAGACATACGCACAGAAAACTCAGTCGGGAGAACATGAGATTCCCGAGTTCGACCCCCACGCTAAGCGGAATTCATTTGTTGATTTCCCTCCCCCTCCCCCCCCCCCTCCCCCCTACTAGCCTTTCCCCTGTGGGTTCGGGGTGAGAGTTGACCCATCGCGTCTCCCTACGGGATTCGTAAGAGGCGAACAACTAGGGTCTCGACACCGTGATTTAATTTGCGTTAAATCTAAACTGCTAGTGATTTTCGTGCTTGATGGCCTTATGTAGCCTGCAAAGTCTGAAAGGCCGTAAAACACCATCCATCCATCCATCCATCCATCCCCCTATCCTCCTTGGTGTGATGGTGTGGAGGCAAGGCTTGATGGTACAAGGGCCCAGGCATGAGACAAAATCGCTGCTGCTTTCCACAACTTCATTGTTACCCATGGGTATAGGAGCTCCTGGCTGGTCTGAGGCCTGACGATAATGGCCTGGACCAACCCAAGACCGTAGTGACAGTGGTCTCTCCCCCAGATGGGATGGGGTCTCTCTCGACCTGCCGACAGTCCCTCCTTATCAAAGAAATTCGCGGACCTCAGGGGAACCAAGCTTGGGATCTGCAGAAGTGATCTCAGCCTGTCTCTGGGTTGTGTTTTCCTAATGATAGAAAAAGGCTCATTGCTGCCTTATACTTACTCGAAATTATTCACACCAAGTGTTGCCTCGATAGGCATAACAAAGTCAACCGAATGAATATTGCACCATTGCAATCAGATGTCTTAATTTAGAGAAAGCATCAAATTTGTCTCTTGTATCTAACAATTTAGGCATAGCGAGGGAGAACGACAGGAGGGAACTGTCTGCGGTCACATGTCAAGTTCAATTAACAAACGATAAGGAAAGGCTGCTCTGCGACCCCGGACTGATAAGCTACATAGTAGGCTGGTCTTACAACATATATAACATGGGCGTCTGAGACGCAGGATACATGATAGAGGGAGGAGAGAGGGAAACCATGCAATGGTCAGCATGTAAAGACTTTGGGCTTCACTTCACCCGGTCACATATGCATTTTCTATCATTATTTGAGGATTGACACATGACTGCATAATGACAGGAATGCAAAACAAACTCATGCACTCGTGTAATCCTCATACCACATGCATACGCTCCTGCGCGCGTTTTCGTGACCCCACGCGCACACACGTCCACGTACGAACGTACGCACACACAGGCAGACACAATTACACTTAAATGGTGAGGGAAACAGATGACTAATCTCCGTGAGATAAACTGACAAATACGTAATGCATCACTAAACACATGTATGAGCAAAAAGGGCTCGTCAGAATGCATGATGGGAGTTGCTGTATCATTCCCGTCTCTATTTACACTCAAGGGGATTTGGTCAGAATGCTTTTCGTCTTTTGATTTTAAACGTTTTGATTTTCTTGGATATTTGCTAACGCAGAAGCCT
>JAWQFJ010035006.1:0-10000 GCA_034096865.1 Theodoxus fluviatilis | reverse complement strand
GCACGCGCAAAGAAATCACGTGATAGCGGAACCTTAGACAACAATAAACAGTGCAAGAGTTCCCTTTGAAATAGACACAGGCAGCCGATATGTCTCAGTGTACTTGCGTGTGAGTAGAATCAAAGGCTGACGGTAAATGACTTCTCACAAATGTGGCGCGTTTGTTAGGCCCAAAATCTCGAGATTCTCCATTGAAGGCTAGTCGAGGGCGAGCGAGACGCTCCTACAGCTAGAAAAACGGCCAATCATCAACTGGCAAGGCGGAAAAACATGGCTGCGTCCTGGTGCCAGATTCGGTGAAGAAGTTGCCGATAGACGAAATAACTTACGATACAGATATCACATCAGTTTTTCACTTGATAGAACACACCATGGTGTCATATCGAATGGCACGGGAACTTTTTCAACGGAAAAAAGCAACCGGGTTTCAACTGTAGACAATGTGGATAGTTATGCTCGAGAGTTTGTGACGCTCTAATTTGTTGCAGTGAAAGGGGCTGTAAGGGTGGGAAAGGATGACTGCCTGGAAGAGTGTGAAAGGCGTTCTCGCGTGCCCGAGTTGAGAGAGTGCCTGTCAAGGAATACAAACGATTGCGTGCACGGATATGGTGAGTTCTTATCTGTCTTTCAGAAGCGCTGATTTGAATGCAAGAGTTGCCATTCGAACTTCAGGATGGAAGGATGTCTTTTTTAATCCTCAGAATTGACCACAGAAGACCGGCTTGACAAGTCGGGAACAGAATAAAGGTCATTCTCAACATCAGTCTTTTTTCCGTTGGACTATTTTGTCGATTGGTGTACTTTTCAAGTACTTGGTGAATCGACCGTTCACGTCTCCTATCTGCGTGTAAAGGCAACATCCTGACCCACAGGAAAACCAGCTTAGCAGACAACAGCTGACCTATCTGAAGGCTATCAGAGGCCATCGATAAACCATTCGTTTGGACCAAAGGGGAAAACTTTAATGTTCAAGTTCGTTTGTAGGCTGTGCACGACTTTCCTAGCTGTGAAATCACAGAATGCACAGACTTTCCCAGGATTTGTTGTGGACAGAGAAGTACAGGCCGTGTCAGTTACTTCATTCTTTAGTTGTGGCGGAGAGATAGTCGTTGGAGGTACTGCTGGAAAATTACAATACGGTCGAAGGTCAAGAAGGTATGAGCATATCTGACCTGCATTTGGGCGCCACTGCAAAGCTTTACACGTTGCTCGTTCATCATGGACACGGAGGATAAGGAACAGAGGCTCATCTACGCACCTACACCGCTACCTATTTCTAACACTGGAAGCAGTGATCCTCTACAGGACTTCTTGTGGGAAGGACAGCAGACCTCAGTTAGCGACTCTCCCATGGCACAGCTCCTTCCAATGGCCCTCCTGCCCGGCAAGTCAGTATCCCGGTGTCTCCAGTGTGCTGGATGTGCTGGGTGTGCAGGATGTGCTGGGTGTGCAGGATGTGCTGGGTGTGCTGGATGTGCTGGGTGTGCAGGATGTGCTGGGTGTGCTGGATGTGCTGGGTGTGCTGGATGTGCAGGATGTGCTGGGTGTGCTGGGTGTGCTGGATGTGCTGGATGTGCTGGGTGTGCAGGATGTGCTGGGTGTGCAGGATGTGCAGGATGTGCTGGGTGTGTAGAATGTGCTGGGTGTGTAGAATGTGGTGGGTGTGCTGGGTGTGCTGGATGTGCAGGATGTGCTGGGTGTGCAGGATGTGCTGGGTGTGCTGGATGTGCAGGATGTGCTGGGTGTGTAGAATGTGGTGGGTGTGCTGGATGTGCTGGAGGTGCAGGGTGTGCTGGAGGTGCAGGATGTGGTGGGTGTCCTGGATGTGCTGGGTGTACTGGATGTACTGGGTGTGCTGGATCTGCTGGATGTACTGGGTGTTCTGGATCTGCTGGATGTACTGGGTGTACTGGATATGCTGGGTGTACTGGATATACTGGGTGTGCTGGATGTACTGGGTGTGCTGGATGTACTGGATGTGCAGGATGTACTGGATGTGCATGATGTGCTGGGTGTACTGGCTGTGCAGGATGTGGTGGGTGTGCTGAATGTACTGTGTGAGCTGGGTGTGCAGGATGTACTGGGTGTGCTGAGTGTGCTGGATGTACTGTGTGTGCTGGGTGTGCAGGATGTACTGGGTGTGCTGGGTGTGCAGGATGCGCTGGGTGTGCTGGATGCACTGTGTGTGCTGGATGTGCTGGATGTACTGGATGTGCTGGATGTACTGGGTGTGCTGGATGTACTGGGTGTGCTGGATGTACTGGATGTACTGGGTGTGCTGGATGTGGTGGGTGTGCTGGATGTACTGGGTGTGCTGGATGTACTGGGTGTGCTGGATGTACTGGGTGTGCTGGATGTGCTGGATGTACTGGGTGTGCTGGATGTGGTGGGTGTGCTGGATGTACTGGATGTGCTGGATGTACTGGGTGTGCTGGATGTGCTGGGTGTGCTGGATGTACTGGATGTACTGGGTGTGATGGGTGTGCTGGATGTACTGGATGTGCTGGATATACTGGGTGTGCTGGATGTACTGGGTGTGCTGGATGTGCTGGATGTACTGGGTGTGCTGGATGTGGTGGGTGTGCTGGATGTACTGGGTGTGCTGGATGTGGTGGGTGTGCTGGATGTACTGGATGTGCTGGATGTACTGGGTGTGCTGGATGTGCTGGGTGTGCTGGATGTGCTGGATGTACTGGATGTACTGG
Source organism: Theodoxus fluviatilis (assembly GCA_034096865.1). NCBI lineage: Eukaryota > Metazoa > Mollusca > Gastropoda > Cycloneritida > Neritidae > Theodoxus > Theodoxus fluviatilis. The sequence goes on along the minus strand of JAWQFJ010035006.1, from coordinate 7,295 downwards.
GTGTGATGGGTGTGCTGGATGTACTGGATGTGCTGGATGTACTGGGTGTGCTGGATGTACTGGGTGTGCTGGATGTACTGGGTGTGCTGGGTGTACTGGGTGTGCTGGATGTACTAGGTGTACTGGGTGTGCTGGATGTACTGGTGTGCTGGATGTACTGGGTGTGCTGGATGTGGTGGATGTGGTGGGTGTGCTGGATGTGGTGGGTGTGCTGGATGTGCTGGATGTACTGGGTGTGCTGGATGTGCTGGATGTACTGGGTGTACTGGATGTGGTGGTGTGCTGGGCGTGCTGGATGTACTGGGTGTGCTGGATGTACTGGATATGCAGGATGTACTGGGTGTGCTGGATGTACTGGGTGTACTGGATGTGGTGGGTGTGCTGGATGTGCAGGATGTACTGGGTGTGCTGGGTGTGCTGGATGTGCTGGGTGTACTGGGTGTGCTGGGTGTGCTGGATGTACTGGGTGTGCTGGGTGTGCTGGATGTGCTGGGTGTACTGGATATGCAGGATGTACTGGGTGCGCTGGATGTACAGGATGTACTGGGTGTGCTGGTTGTACTGGGAGTGCTGGATGTGCTGGATGTGCTGGGTGTGCTGGGTGTGCTGGATGTGCTGGGTGTACTGGATGTGCAGGATGTGCTGGGTGTGCTGGATGTACTGGATGTGCAGGATGTACTGGGTGTGCTGGGTGTGCTGGATGTGCTGGATGTACTGGATGTGCAGGATGTACTGGGTGTGCTGGATGTACTGGATGTGCTGGATGCGCTGGATGTGCTGGATGTACTGGGTGTGCTGGGTGTACTTAATGTGCTGGATGTGCAGTATGTGGTGGATGTACTGGGTGTGCTGGATGTGCAGGATGTGCTGGGTGTCTTTGTGTGTGAGCTATCCTCTGATTTGTGAAGTTGCTTCTCCTTCTTTCTCTCTCTCTCTCTCTCTCTCTCTCTCTCTCTCTCTCTCTCTCTCTCTCTCTCGCTCTGTGTGTGTGTGTGTGTGTGTGTGTGTGTGTGTGTGTGTGTGTGTGTGTGTGTGTGTGTGTGTGTGTGTGTGTGCTTTCCAACTAATTTCGTCCGTATGTTGTTTCCCCACAACCCACCCCCGCCTCTTCATGCATTCCTCCCAATCCCCTGCCCCCTATTCCATCTTCGTCTGTTTGTCCATGTGTGTGTGTGTGTGTGTGTGTGTGTGTGTGTGTTTGTTTGTTTGTGTGTACGTGTGTGTGATGTGTGTCGGTGTTGCCCCCTGGCAGTATTAGCTCTCTAATGTGATGTGCTAGTGTGTGTGCGTGCGCGTTTAAAAGTGTTTGTGGATAGAATAACTAACAGAAATTAATAAGACCGGGCAGTTTTGCTTTTAAACTTGTCATCACTGACTCAAAGACTTAGTGATCGCGCTTGCTTGCTTGCTTGCTGCCTTGCTGACAGTATTCATGGGGGAAATAAAGTCAAGCCTGACTGCTCGAGACGTCATTACGGCATTCATCCAAGTTCGCATGCAATTTTGATGAGGTGTCTTTGATGTGCATCGAGGGGTAAAGGCGGATTCAATGAGGTTAGGAAACGCATTCATATAACCGGAAAGGAATTTTTTCAGTTCTGTTCTACAACTCTTCACAAGTTGGGGCAAGGGGTATGCATGGGTTGTCACACACGCGTGAAAGGCGCAATGGCATAGAAAATGAGAACGGTATGAATACAAGTGTTTAACATTGCCTGGTAGACCCAGTGGTCTGTCACGGATACACGGCGTCACTTTCTGTGTTAGCGTGTCCTTGTTTATTGCACGCTCTCTCTCTCTCTCTCTCTCTCTCTCTCTCTCTCTCTCTCTCTCTCTCTCCTTCTCTCTCCTCTCTCTGTCTCTCTGTCTGTCTCTCTCTCTTTCTCTCTTTCTCTTTCTCTCTCTCTCTCTTTCTCTTTCTCTTTCTCTCTTTCTCTTTCTCTCTTTCTCTTTCTCTCTCCTCTCTCTCTCTTTCTCTCTTTCTCGTTCTTTTTCTCTTTCTCTTTCTCTCTCTTTTTCTCTTTCTCTTTCTCTCTTTTCTCTCTCTCTCTCTTTCTCTCTCTCCTCTCTCTCTCTTTCTCTCTCTCTCTTTCTCTCTCTCTTTCTCTTTCTCTCTCTTTCTCTTTCTCTCTCCTCTCTCTCTCTCTCTCTCTTTCTCTTTCTCTCTCCTCTCTCTCTCTCTCTCGCCTTTGCTCTTATTGTCCTTGTTCTGCTCCCTCAATTTGCTCTTGTTTTTCTATGCCCCTTTTTTTTTCCTGTTCGATATCGCTTATTCGCCGTGTGATCTGCATGCTTTCTTCTCATGCCTTCTTTGCACTATTTTATCCTTTAGTTGTCTCATCTTTTTCGATCATGTCTTCCGCTCTCGTTGTTCTGGGTTCTCTTCAACCACCATTAACACCCCACGCCCTCTCATTTTCACTGCGCTCTTTTCTCAACCTCCACTCCCCTGCATAGTTAGATGGGAACTCGATCAACCTCTGTATACGTACTTAGCGCCATCCAGCAAATCGGAGGTACGTGTGTATTTGTGCACGCTGCTTACACCTCGATCTTTGGCTGGAGAAGGGGAGAAGTCAGCCGTTCTGCTGCTGGCAAGTGATGCAGCTAATTCACACACAAACATTTGCACGAGAAGTTGATATGAGAGGACCGAGCTGAGGACAATGGCTGTGAATGCCCCATCGTTTCACCTACGTGAGACACTTCGTTTCTAGGGCAGTGGTCTATTTATAGCTCCAAGAAGGTTGGGGTACAATAACCACATTCTGGGGGAAGGCGGGCGGTCTGAGAGGCGTGTGACCACTCCCTTCTTGTTGTTGAAATAGGGCAAGTAGTTTGAAAAGGGTAGGTAGGTATGGGGTGGGAAGAAGAAGAGTGTGTGTGTGTGTGTGTGTGTGTGTGTGTGTGTGTGTGTGTGTGTGTGTGTGTGTGTGTGTGTGGCTATATCATATCATAATGTCATATCCTAGACCGTAGAGTATAGTAGAAACAGGGAAAGAGTTTGATTAAAGAAGTGGTCTCAGAGGCTAAGGTGGTGTTGGAATGTCGAGGATTTGATATCAGTATGTGCGCGCACGTGTGTGTGTGTGTGTTCAGTTGGTATACACTTGTGTGTGCGCGCGCGTGTGTGGGTGAAGAGAGAGAGAGAGAGAGAGAGAGAGAGAGAGAGAGAGAGAGAGAGAGAGAGAGAGAGAGAGAGAGAGAGAGAGAGAGAGAAGAGAAAGAGAGTACTTTCGCGCTTTAATTGCTTGTTCGAGCACGTGTGTGCGCGCATACGGCTGCAGACCTGTAATGTGCGGTTAGCGTGTGTCATGACATACATCAATTGCAATTATTGTTATTATTGATCGAATGTGAGTTTCGTATGCACATGTGAACGTGTGTTCGTTGCGCACACTTGCAGATGCTAATTAAGTCCCTGTATAGCCTTGTGCAACTTGCAGGCACGCGACGCGGCCAGCCGTGGCCGGCCGGACGCATCGCCATCGCACATCCTAGGTGTGCTGATGAATGCACACCACTCCCACTTTCAGACATTCCTGACTGACAATCCCTTCGACCTGCTCTATCACTGTCACGTTTTGGCTGATCCCCCCCCCCCCCCCCCCCCCGCTTTCACGTTTCGGTTGAGCCCTTTAACACCCCCACCCACCCCGCTCTTAAAAAAGTTTGGACCCCCCCCCCCCCCAATAAATGAACTGATCCGCCCCTGGGACTGAACCTGCGACTTCCTGGTAAACGACCAAGTGCTCTGATGTATGCAAGCACTGCCTATAATAGAAATAATGAACTTGATAGTTCTGTGCTTTGTAATTCCGCCCATGCAGATCGTAGAATAGATCGTGTAGAAGAGGCATCCGCTAACATAAGCCGGGCTGCCGACTTCATTTAAGTAACTTCAGTCATATTCGCCCCCTCCCTCTGAATGTCGTGGGTGATGCTATAGCACGCAGCAGGTGGAACTATTCGACTTGTTCAATTATGTGGTTCCAATATGAAAGGGAGATAGGGGCTCCTGAAGACCAGCATGGGGTTGACATTGTGCATGGAGGAATTTGCGCCAGACGGTGATCCCTTGATGATTCCTCTTTCACCCACACCGAGAACGCACCCGTAGTTAATGAACCGAGGAAGAATTATGGCTGTCATTCCAGAAAGAACAACGAAGAGAGTATTTTCAACCACGATGGTAACGATGCCAGACAGACCTAGGGGTCATAGATGTCCGTGACCTTCTGTTCGTTTTTCGATCACGATAAAAAGGAAGAATTAAGCCACGCCCGTCCCTCTGTTGCCCGCGCTCTAGTGTTTACCTTCAGAGATAATTACTTACATCACTGTCATCGCGCAGCTGTCTTGTACGTGATATCACGCAGTAGAGGGTTTGGCATTATGTTCAATCAGATGGGGGGGGGGGGGGGGGGGGGGGGGGTAAGGGGTGGGGGGGAGGGGGTTGGGTGTCAGAGACACTGAGAGATCTGCTACTGAAATCGACAACAGCCAGCGCATTACTGCACAGCTGCAGCCTGCTGGGCAGCCAGAAATTGCGTAGTTATACATTATGAGAATTAAGGCTGTTTTTGAGAATGAGTTATTCCCCCACCTTCAAACCTCGCCCCGATGTATTTCATGTGCATTTGATCGCGAGTTTAAGAAGTGCGCTCATTTCATTTTGCACTCGCGAAGTGTATATGCGTGCGCGCTTGCATGCGTGTGTGCAAATGATTGCGCGCGGACATGTACGTGAACATGTGCGTGAGAGAAAGAGAGCGCGGAGAGAGAGAAAGAGCGCTGAGAGAGAGAAAAAGCGCAGAGAGAGAGAGAGAGAGAGAGAGAGAGAGAGAGAGAGAGAGAGAGAGAGAGAGAGAGCACCCGGGCGTGAATCCACAAGTGCGTGCGTGCGTGCCTACGCGTGTGTATATGTGTGTGTGTGTGTGTGTGTGTGTATGTGTGTGTTTGCATCCGTGTGCGTTGCGTGTGCGTGCGCGCGCACGCGTGAAAACGATATGTCATGCACTTATGATGATGGCGATAGATCACGAAAAAGCTTATTTAATCTCTTGCTGTAGTCTGTCGCAATAATTGTGCAGGCTCGGTTAGGTGGAAGGCCTTGACTGCGAACTGCATGATGTAGCGCTGTGGGCAGGGTTGAGTATGGAATCAGGAAAGATCTATCCATGGGCACAATCGATACGAGGCTTCGTGTCTCGTGTGCTCAGTAGTGGTAGCCCCGGCCTAGCCCCGATCTCTAGTAAGCAGAGTACGTACTTAAAAACTGCATCCTGGCAAAATTCACAACACACTTATAATAATAATAATAATAATGTATTATACTTATAAAGCGCCTTTCCCGAGGTTCTAAGCGCGTAACATATATACATACATATACAAAAATAAACATACAACACAGTCTATACATTTAGTCATCCAGTCATAGTCAAACACATGCATTCAGATGTACACAGTCAGACTGACAATATACTATACAAATATGTACACAGATGTCAAGATGTACGTGGGGGAGAGGAGGGGGGGGGGGGGGGGTGCGGCAGGATTCTAACAAATTCACAAGTAATATTGCTGAAAAAGGTAGGTTTTGAGGTTGGTTTGAAGGAAGAGATGGAGGTAGAGTGTCGGATATTGTGAGGGAGAGAATTCCACAGTTGAGGGCCATAGTATGAGAAAGAGCGAAAGCCATGAGTTCTGCGCTTGAAGCGACCTTGGCGGAGGAGTCGAGTGTCAGCAGAAGAGCGGAGTGAGCGAGAAGGGGTGTACAGAGAGACCAGATCAGAGAGATAGGCAGGTGCAGATTCAGAGATGATGTTGTAGCAGAGATATGCAATCTTATACTTGATACGTTCAGAAACAGGCAGCCAGTGGAGATCTTTCATGAGAGGAGTGCAGGGTTGTCGGTGACGCGCTCTAAAAATGAGGCGGGCGGCACAGTGTTGGACTTTCTGCAGAGGTTGGAGAGTAGAGTCAGGGCAGCCTATCAAAAGAGAGTTGCAATAAAAACCGCTGGCGCTGAACCTCCAGGTTTTGGCATTTAAGAAAAGATTGGGTTCGAACTCGCAACCTCTCGAGAAAAGAGGGGGAAAACACACATAAAAACACAACAAAACCACAACCTCTCGAAAAAAGAGAAGAAAAAAAAAGTTTCAGCGCAGAATCAAACCTGGTCATGCATGACCAAGAGTCGAACGCTCTACCAGCTGAGCCATTAGAGAATTGCAATGACGGAGTGTTTGTAAAGCATGTAAATCCATTTCTAAGCTATCGGCCCAGGAACAATCAACCATATATTTTAAACATGATGGATATGTTCAGGAAGCTCCTATTATGACATGCTTTGCTTTCCTTTGGCATGTCATAGACGCTGAATTAACACTCACACAGTCACACAGAGGAGGAAGTGTATTATAGATGTTCAACCCAGACATGTGCATTCGTACTCATTCAGTGATTCACGCACACACCGTGTGTGGTTACCGTGGTTACGTTGTGTTTTCTTCGCGTAGACACTGATCTATATCTAAATACGTGGAGTAGATAGAAAAAAATGGCTAGCAAGAAAAAAGAGAGAAAGGCAAGGGCAAAAAACTTCAGTGAAACCGAAATGAGTGTGTTGGTCCTGAAATGCGCCGCTTACATAAAATCTAAGCGCAAGAAGGACTTGCCTGACGACGTCATTCTTTCGGTTGCTGTGCCTTTGAATAATTCTGGGTTCGACTGATTTCTTTATGGATCTCGTCGGTGATGGCCAAGATTTCCTTTCGATGGAATCGAATCTTTCTGAACACCTCTTCATCATTAAATACTTCTAACGGGTGCCTTCGGTCTCGGAATACTCGGTTTTTCCTTAACAGATTGTCATGAATTCGTTTCTTAAGCACAATCGCTGCCATCTTGCCTCTCTCGATAACCCCGGTTTATCTATTTATCTTGCCGACTTCGGGAGAATAGTTTAACACTCTGCTTTGACGCGAGTTTAGGGCTAAATCGCCGTCATGAATAGGAGAATTTAAACCGAAGTCAAGATAAATCGGGGATAGGAGATAAATCGAGTGTTAAAAAGATAAATCGCCGTCGTGAATACGGGCCAAGAACAATAAAAATACAGCCAGAGAACTACCAGAATCGGCGATAGGCCCTGGACGCCTAAGCAAGCCGAAGAATTCTATTCTATTCTATTCTATTCACCCTCCTTCAAAAATCTCCTCGCAAATGACGTCACGTTATTCGACGTCAAATGATGACGTCACAGATTTTGCAAAATGGAGTCTGTTGAATCG
>JAWQFJ010035005.1:27500-32327 GCA_034096865.1 Theodoxus fluviatilis | reverse complement strand
CATTGTGCTTCCTATGTCTTGAATAACAGCTTTGTGTTGCCATGACCTTGATGACCTTGACCTGGGTCAAGGTCACATGTATTTTGGTAGGGAAAATGTGTAAAGCAATTCTTTGTGTATGATGTCATTGGTAGGTTTAGTTGTTTGACCTTGACCTTGAAGGTCACCTGAAGGTCAAGGTCATATAAAGGTCAAGGTCAAGCATGTGAGTCGTATGGGCTTTGCCCTTCATTAAATGTGGTCTCAAAAACAGTCATTTTTCACATTTTCCCAATTTTCTCCCACGTTATTGAGAATGGCGACCTTAGCTACAAGTGGTATATAGGTCAAAGCAAGCCCTATCTTTTGATACCAGTTTGGTTGACCTTGCTTCAAGGTCAAGGTCACAGGAGCTCTTCAAAGTTGGATTGTATACATATTTTGAAGTGACCTTGACCCTGAACTATGGAAGATAACTGTTTCAAACTTAATAATTATGTGGGGCACATGTTATACTTTCATCATGAGACACATTTGTTCACATATCATCAAGGTCAAGGTCACTTTGACCCTTATGAAATGTGACCAAAATGGGGTAGTGAACCACTAAAAGTGACTATATCTCATGGTAGAAAGTGCCAATAAGCACCATTGTGCTTCCTATGTCTTGAATTAACAGCTTTGTGTTGCATGACCTTGGATGACCTTGACCGTGGGTCAAGGTCACATGTATTTTGGTAGGAAAAATGTGTAAAGCATTTCTTTGTGTATGATGTCATTGGTAGGTTTAGTTGTTTGACCTTGACCTTGAAGGTCACCTGAAGGTCAAGGTCATATAAAGGTCAAGGTCAAGCATGTGAGTCGTATGGGCTTTGCCCTTCTTGTTATACTACTGGAGTCCCTTTGATGGCATATAGACCTACTCCTTTTTTATTGATGAAAATTCAGATGTGATGTAAAACTAGAGAGCACTGAGAGCTCAAACCTCCGCCAAATAAGCAAGCCACAACAAAACACGACATAATTCTGGTATGTATGAATGATACGATATCATAAAAACCATCATCTCTGTAGGGAAAAAGAGTTCCCTGCAAACCAGTCTGTTCTTACTACCTATTCTTTCAAACATCTAATGCTGAAGACTGCATTGTGCTTGTCTGGACACGTCCACAGGATGCAGACGACAGTGGACGGCTGGATGAGAGTCCCTACATCGGCAGGGCGCGTTACCGTGCCAACCAGTATGCAGGGGAGAGCTACCTGTCTGCCTCCCCACAGCGTGCCACAGTCCACTCCATGTCTGCAGACTCTACAGGAATGCAGCCACCCGAGAAAGCAGCCGAGATGTCCAGGCAGCTTGATCAGGAGCTTTCCAGGAAGAAGCAGGAAGTAGAGAAAGGTAGGTTTGTCTTGAGAGGGAGCCGTGTTGATGAAATCTCAGTGGACGTCATGCTTAGGCAGCCATGCAGAAGCAGGAATGGTGAGAGAGTGAGGGTGAGAAAGATGGAGGAATCGAGGCGGGACTGAGTAGTCTGTATTGTGTCAGATTTAGTGTTGAGGTAAATAGAGGAGGACATAGAGACCTTGATCATGCTGGTCCAGCGGGGTGGACTGGCCATGTTATGAGAATGGATGACAGATACAAGATACAAGATACTTTATTGTCCTCATTGTACAAGGAAATTCGTTTTGTCGGTGGCAAAAACATAATACATACATACAAAAACAGAAATGTACAAGAAGTTCAACATTAATTAACTCAATCACATCGCTCAAGTTATGGAGGCAAAACAGAAAGACACAATAAGATAGGACATATTTAGCGCTACATCATAGGCAATTCAATTTAATAGAAAACATTTTACACCGCAACAAGTAATCACAGAAGGAACAAAAGACACAAGCATGCACATCAAACAATCATCGTCACGCAATCACACATACCCGATCTTCAACCATAACACATAACCACCCCCCCCACATCATGTTCTTCATCCTGCTGCATCACAACACAATCACAGGAAAGACCAACAAGAGCCAGGCGTGCACATCAACAACCACACTCACACAGCACACATACACAATCATCAACGCATAACACATGCACTCCCCACCACCACCACACACACACCACCACACACACACACACACACACACACACACACACACACACACACACACACACACACACACACAGACACACACACACTCACATGTTAATCCTTGTTGTCACAGACAGTTCACACCATTCATAGTCCTTTCTGCCACAGTTCACAGCTGCCTACCAAAGTAATTCCTCTGTGCAGTACTTACTCATGGCAAGGTGGTCTAAGCAGACGAAACAAGGACAAACTCAAAAACGCACCGTGGTCCTGCAGCATTTCTGTCATTGGGTGGGAGGCCTTGACTGCTGACTGCAGCATTCCTGTCATTGGGTGGGAAGCCTTGACTGCTGACTGCAGCATTCCTGTCATTGGGTGGGAAGCCTTGACTGCTGACTGCAGCATTCCTGTCATTGGGTGGGAGGCCTTGACTGCTGACTGCAGCATTCCTGTCATTGGGTGGGAAGCCTTGACTGCTGACTGCAGCATTCCTGTCATCGGGTGGGAGGCCTTGACTGCTGACTGCAGCATTCCTGTCATTGAGTGGGAAGCCTTGACTGCTGACCGCAGCATTCCTGTCATTGGGTGGGAAGCCTTGACTGCTGACTGCAGCATTCCTGTCATTGGGTGGGAGGCCTTGACTGCTGACTGCAGCATTCCTGTCATTGGGTGGGAGGCCTTGACTGCTGACTGCAGCGCTCCTGTCATTGGGTGGGAAGCCTTGACTGCTGACTGCAGCATTGCTGTCTATTGGGTGGGAAGCCTTGACTACTGACTGCAGCATTGCTGTCTATTGGGTGGGAAGCCTTGACTACTGACTGCAGCATTGCTGTCTATTGGGTGGGAAGCCTTGACTGCTGACTGCAGCATTGCTGTCTATTGGGTGGGAAGCCTTGACTGCTGACTGCAGCACTCCTGTCATTGGGTGGGAGGCCTTGACTGCTGACTGCAGCACTCCTGTCATTGGGTGGGAGGCCTTGACTGCTGACTGCAGCATTCCTGTCATTGGGTGGGAAGCCTTGACTGCTGACTGCAGCACTCCTGTCATTGGGTGGGAGGCCTTGACTGCTGACTGCAGCATTCCTGTCATTGGGTGGGAAGTCTTGACTGCTGACTGCAGCACTCCTGTCATTGGGTGGGAGGCCTTGACTGCTGACTGCAGCATTCCTGTCATTGGGTGGGAGGCCTTGACTGCTGACTGCAGCATTCCTGTCATTGGGTGGGAAGCCTTGACTGCTGACCGCAGCATTCCTGTCATTGGGTGGGAAGCCTTGACTGCTGCCTGCAGCACTCCTGTCATTGGGTGGGAGGCCTTGACTGCTGACTGCAGCATTCCTGTCATTGGGTGGGAGGCCTTGACTGCTGACTGCAGCACTCCTGTCATTGGGTGGGAGGCCTTGACTGCTGACTGCAGCATTCCTGTCATTGGGTGGGAAGTCTTGACTGCTGACTGCAGCATTGCTGTCTATTGGGTGGGAAGCCTTGACTGCTGACTGCAGCATTGCTGTCTATTGGGTGGGAAGCCTTGACTGCTGACTGCAGCATTGCTGTCTATTGGGTGGGAAGCCTTGACTGCTGACTGCAGCATTGCTGTCTATTGGGTGGGAAGCCTTGACTGCTGACTGCAGCATTGCTGTCTATTGGGTGGGAAGCCTTGACTGCTGACTGCAGCATTGCTGTCTATTGGGTGGGAAGCCTTGACTGCTGACTGCAGCATTGCTGTCTATTGGGTGGGAAGCCTTGACTGCTGACTGCAGCATTGCTGTCTATTGGGTGGGAAGCCTTGACTGCTGACCGCAGCATTCCTGTCATTGGGTGGGAAGCCTTGACTGCTGACTGCAACATTCCTGTCATTGGGTGGGGAGGAAGTCTTGACTGCTGACTGCAACATTCCTGTCATTGGGTGGGGAAGCCTTGACTGCTGACTGCAGCATTCCTGTCATTGGGTGGGAGGCCTTGACTGCTGACTGCAGCGCTCCTGTCATTGGGTGGGAAGTCTTGACTGCTGACTGCAGCATTCCTGTCATTGGGTGGGAAGCCTTGACTGCTGACTGCAGCACTCCTGTCATTGGGTGGGAGGCCTTGACTGCTGACTGCAGCATTGCTGTCTATTGGGTGGGAAGCCTTGACTGCTGACTGCAGCATTGCTGTCTATTGGGTGGGAAGCCTTGACTGCTGACTGCAGCATTGCTGTCTATTGGGTGGGAAGCCTTGACTGCTGACTGCAGCATTGCTGTCTATTGGGTGGGAAGCCTTGACTGCTGACTGCAGCATTGCTGTCATTGGGTGGGGAGGAAGTCTTGACTGCTGACTGCAGCATTCCTGTCATTGGGTGGGAAGCCTTGACTGCTGACTGCAGCATTCCTGTCATTGGGTGGGAAGCCTTGACTGCTGACTGCAGCACTCCTGTCATTGGGTGGGAGGCCTTGACTGCTGACTGCAGCATTCCTGTCATTGGGTGGGAGGCCTTGACTGCTGACTGCAGCATTCCTGTCATTGGGTGGGAAGCCTTGACTGCTGACTGCAGCAGTCCTGTCTATTGGGTGGGAAGCCTTGACTGCTGACTGCAGCATTGCTGTCTATTGGGTGGGAAGCCTTGACTGCTGACTGCAGCATTGCTGTCTATTGGGTGGGAAGCCTTGACTGCTGACTGCAGCATTCCTGTCATTGGGTGGGGAGGAAGTCTTGACTGCTGACTGCAACATTCCTGTCATTGGGTGGGGAGGAAGCCTTGACTGCTGACTGC
>JAWQFJ010035005.1:10000-15000 GCA_034096865.1 Theodoxus fluviatilis | reverse complement strand
GCAGAGCGGTACATTCACTGTGTTGATCAGTGTACAATGCAAGACATGTCTACTGACACAGGCAGAGCGGTAAATTCACTGTGTTGATCAGTGTACCATGCAAGACATGTCTACTGACACAGGCAGCACGGTACATCCACTGTATTGATCAGTGTACCATGCAAGACATGTCTACTGACACAGGCAGAGCGGTACATTCACTGTATTGATCAGTGTACCATGCAAGACATGTCTACTGATACAGGCGGAGCGGTACATTCACTGTGTTGATCAGTGTACCATGCAAGACATGTGTACTGACACAGGCAGAGTGGTGAATTCACTGTATTGATCAGTGTACCACGCAAGGCATGTCTACTGACACAGGCAAAGCGGTACATTCACTGTATTGATCAGTGTACCATGCAAGACATGTCTACTGACACATGCAGATTGGTACATTCACTGTATTGATCAGTGTACCATGCAAGACATATCTACTGACACAGGCAGAGCGGTACATTCACTGTATTGATCAGTGTACCATGCAAGATATGTCTACTGACACAGACAGAGCGGTACATTCACTGTATTGATCAGTGTACCATGCAAGACATGTCTACTGACACAGGCAGAGCGGTACATCCACTGTATTGATCAGTGTACCATGCAAGACATGTCTACTGACACAGGCGGAGCGGCTGACTCTGGAGAAGCAGCTGAAGGCAGAGAAGGAGAAAAGTGAGAAGTTGTCACGGAAACTGAAGGACGTCGGCGTTCGAGACAAGGACGAGATCAAGCGACTGGTCGCACAGCTGGAGGCAGCCAAGGTTGGTGTCATTGACTTATTGTTTTTCTTTCCCTAGTCTGTCATTTCTTTTAGTCTACATGTGATGTATTCATTCTCAACCCCTCCCAGGCACATTGTTATGCTACCTTCTGTGTATCAGGCACCGTTTTCCCATATACTTGTCTCTGCCTTATCATATCTTGATACTGTTGGAAATCTCCCCTGTTCTAATGATTTTTGACTTCTTCTCCTTGCAAGCTGAGAGTTAGATGTGTCAGGTATATATGATTGGTTTTTCCACTTGACAGTTTTTCATATAAGTGTGTGTGTGTGTGTATGTGTGTTTGTGTGTGTGTGTGTGTGTGTGTGTGTGTGTGTGTGTGTGTGTTTTATGTTTGTGTGTGTGTTTGTGTGTGTGTGTGTGTGTGTGTGTGTATGTGTGTGTGTGTATGTGTGTGTTTTTGTGTGTGTATATGTTTGTGTGTGTGTGTATGTTTGTGTGTGTGCTTGTGTGTGTGTTTGTGTGTGTGTTTGTGTGTGTGTGTGTGTGTGTGTGTGTGTGTGTTTGTGTGTGTGTGTGTGTTTGTGTGTGTGTGTGTGTGTGTGTGTGTGTGTAAGCGTTTGCGTGTGTATGTTTATGTGTGTGTGTGTGTGTGTGTGTGTGTGTGTGTGTGTGTGTGTGTGTGTGTGTGTGTGTGTGAGTGTGTGTGTGTGTTTTATAAAATATTTTAAATAACATTTCTTTCCACCTATCTTTCAGTCATTTGTCCCTCAGTCTGTCAGCTTCTCTCATTCCCTGCCTGATTGTCACAACCAGGGCTGTTTTTGTTTGCAGGCTCTGAACGCCTCCTGATTGTCACAACCATGGCTGTTTTTGTTTGCAGGCTCTGAACGCCTCCTGATTGTCACAACCAGGGCTGTTTTTGTTTGCAGGCTCTGAACGCCTCCTGATTGTCACAACCAGGGCTGTTTTTGTTTGCAGGCTCTGAACGCCTCGCTGAGGGACCAGGTTGAAGAGGGAAAACAGGCGTCGTTTTCCCTGCAGAGAGAGGACAAAGATTCCTTCAAACCTTCTGACTTGAAGCGCAAACTCAGAGAATTCGCCCACAACTTCAAGACTGGCAAGGTGATTCTGAGGCAAAAGTGAGATTGAGTGAAGGGACGGGCTGTCTATCTCCATTGAGGAATTCTTGTTTTCACTGACTGATGTGTACCACCCAGTCCTTCCATCTGATACAGCCCTTGACCCTATAGTCTCTTTCATCCCAAGTTTTTCTCTTTAGCTTCACTACTGATGAGTCATCATGTGTGATTGTATGAATGTGATGAAATACCAATGGGAAAATGGAGTGAACATGAGATGAAGTTTTTTTGTCGCTAAATAAATCGCTGAGAGAAAGATAACACCAAATGATGACATTAAAAGTACAGGAAAGTTTTTTAAATTTTAATTCAAGGATGATTTCTGCTGAAAGTGTCTATATCTGTGCTGAAAAGTGCAATTTTGGGACCGAACTTATGTCATCATACAATGGATGTGATGAGACCTTTGTTCTGGTGGAGAGATTTGATGTAGAACAAAAATGTCTACTTTGCTCAAACTGTTCCGAATGCTTCTATCCTCACTTCAATGCATACAAGTGGCTCCATGCCCTTGAACCCAATTAACCCCTTTGCCAACTGCAGGGTCCCATCAAGCCTGAGGGAGAGGGAGATATTCTGGGCAAGACTTTCCAGGAGCTGCAGAACTTTGTGCAGGACAAACTCAACCACAGCGACACCCAGGCCAAGAAAGCTGTGGAGGCCCACAAGAAGGTAGGGATGCTGGGTGCACTCTTTCTCTATTTATTTTTGCATCCAATAATCCTTCCTTCCTTCCTTCCTTCCTTCCTTCCACGCCTTAGACAAGATGGAAGGGGAGGCTCCTGTAGTACTGTTAAATTTTTGCTTGGGTACGTCGTAGATATCAAACACAGTCACATAGAGGGATAGGTGCTTCATTGATGTTCACCATGCATACTCATGCATAGACAAGAGCTGCAACAACGGGGTAGCCGCAGGTATGGAATTATCTAGATTAACCAAAAAGAGCCGATATGAAATAGAGCAGGTGAGAGTGAGACGGAGTCACATATTGTTAGAATAAGTGTTTTAGAAATTATTATTACAGATTTTTTAATTTAAGTTTTTAAATAAGACATTTGTATTCATACCTAACATTTTGTTTTCTTCCCAAATTGAAAATAATTTAATTTCTGCAAAGGGGCAATTTTGGCTGTTCACAGAATGAATCTTAGGGAGACGGAAAGAGTGAAGGATATCATGGTACACTGTCACTTTCCACTGGTTGTGTTGTAGGCAGAGAAGGAGATGCAGACTCTGAAGCAGGAACTGAAGAAGGCAGAGAGCAAGATGGCCGACAAGAAGACAGAGGCATCCAGCAAGGTGAGTGGGGGGCTTGGTTCGGTTTAAACAGTGGGATGCCAGGCAAAGAGAGAAAAATGACTTGCAGGTTGGTTGGAGGTGTCTCCATCTCTACAGAAGCCTGAAAGTTGCAGAGATTTGATCAGTGGGATGGCTGAAAGATGTATGTAATAGGACGAAAGAAAAAGCAGAATGGAGGAGGAGATAATGGGGGGAAATAGACTGCAGTAGTTTGAAAGGAGTGATGTCAAAGCAAGTTAACTCTTAAGGTCCTGTAAGTCATTTATGTGTTTCATTCCTCAGTCCTGTAAGGATTATGCAATTTGTTGGAAAAATCAGTGAAGAAACAGCCACATTGGGTGGGCGACTGTGGGCAGTACAGGATTGAGCAGGGTGGGCGGTAATGGGCAGTACATGATCTTAAGAGCCACAGTGCCTATTGGAGTCAAGGCAAGGAACTGAAGTAGAAATGAGAAAAAGAATGAAAGTTTAAAGTGTGGAAGTGAATTCTAATACAACACAAACACTGACTGTGAAAGGTATCCCAGGAAGAAGCTGACCAGCAAAATGGCTGCAGGAAGAGAATGTATGGAAGATATATTGCATCTTTCTTTTGAATGGCTTCAAGGGGAGTGCTTTGATGGATAGCCCAGACTGAGAGAAGAGGGTATTGAAAATGCAGGAACTGTTGCTAGGATAGAATTTCGTGAGTGCCTCATCTTTATACTTGATATCTACCTCTGCAGGAGAACTTGGCTGAGATGCAGCGATTGAGAGACGAGATCAAGAGACTGCAGAATGCCCTGAAGGAGGCACAGAATCGTGCCAAGCAGGTCTGTGTTCCAGTTGTTGGTTGTTCTTGATGCTATTGACTTACATGCCCCTCTAACTGCTCTGCCATGCTCGAAAGCATCTTGAATCTGTATGCCCATGCATGGAATGTGTTTTGGTTTATGTGATTCATACATTCTAGTTGCCTAGGTCATGCCTTGTACTATAGCCTTGTTCAGGAGGCGCAGCGATTCAAAGCGCTGCTCAGCGCTGCATGTGATTCACTCCTGAACGGCAATTTTGGGGCGTGATTCACTCAGCGCTGAGCAGCGCTGTACCAATCCGACGTGATTCGGGTGATTTTGCATCACAATCAAAATGGCGTCTTCGATTCCGCACTGGCCGTCCATGCGTAAAATAACCCTCAGAAACATCATTTTGAGACTGGAATGGGCTTTATTTGCCCCAAGCACTCTGTATGTGCGAGTAATGGCAAGTAAGGATGACACAGTAGTGGACTTTATTCATGCAGAATACATTTAAACGTGCAAAAAACGATGTCTGTGGCGAAGAAAACACTTTCTTCGCGTCTATCAACACAACATGGGGCGCAGAAGATTTACCTCCCCTTTAACAAGTGAAGCGCTGCACAAAATCTGAGGCGTTCAGGAATGGCAAAGAGCGCTCAATTGCCAACATGAAGTGCTCATGCAGCGCTGAGTACTCCTGAACAAGCCTTATGTGTCACAGGCCTTTCTGCTTTTTCCGTCTCTCCAGGCCATAACAGTTAATGAAATTTTATATCTGAACCCCTGGAGGTTGTTCACCATCTGGAGGGAGGAGCAAAGCAAACTTGGTGATGTTTCATTAGCACTGAAATATGAATATTTATTCCAATGCTAGACTTTTGAGTGTTCCATGGAAAACATAACTGTGAAATCAAGGCTAAGTCATAGGAAGTTCATATTTGGACAGTTGCTGATATTATGTACAATGTCAACAAACAGCTTATAAAAGTAAATTCAAATATTGTCGT
>JAWQFJ010035005.1:0-5000 GCA_034096865.1 Theodoxus fluviatilis | reverse complement strand
AAGGGGGTCGTGTAGCAGATGATGGAGATGAATGGAACCATACAGCCTGTCAGCATCTGCAGGCTATGTAAGGGGGTCGTGTAGCAGATGATGGTGATGAATGGAACACTACAGCCTGTCAGCATCTGCAGGCTATGTAAGGGGGTCGTGTAGCAGATGATGGAGATGAATGGAACCATACAGCCTGTCAGCATCTGCAGGCTATGTAAGGGGGTCGTGTAGCAGATGATGGAGATGAATGGAACCCTACAGCCTGTCAGCATCTGCAGGCTATGTAAGGGGGTCGTGTAGCAGATGATGGAGATGAATGGAACCCTACAGCCTGTCAGCATCTGCAGGCTATGTAAGGGGGTCGTGTAGCAGATGATGGAGATGAATGGAACCCTACAGCCTGTCAGCATCTGCAGGCTATGTAAGGGGGTCGTGTAGCAGATGATGGAGATGAATGGAACCATACAGCCTGTCAGCATCTGCAGGCTATGTAAGGGGGTCGTGTAGCAGATGATGGAGATGAATGGAACCCTACAGCCTGTCAGCATCTGCAGGCTATGTAAGGGGGTCGTGTAGCAGATGATGGAGATGAATGGAACCCTACAGCATGTCAGCATCTGCAGGCTATGTAAGGGGGTCGTGTAGCAGATGATGGAGATGAATGGAACCCTACAGCCTGTCAGCATCTGCAGGCTATGTAAGGGGGTCGTGTAGCAGATGATGGAGATGAATGGAACCATACAGCCTGTCAGCATCTGCAGGCTATGTAAGGGGGTCGTGTAGCAGATGATGGAGATGAATGGAACCATACAGCCTGTCAGCATCTGCAGGCTATGTAAGGGGGTCGTGTAGCAGATGATGGAGATGAATGGAACCATACAGCCTGTCAGCATCTGCAGGCTATGTAAGGGGGTCGTGTAGCAGATGATGGAGATGAATGGAACCATACAGCCTGTCAGCATCTGCAGGCTATGTAAGGGGGTCGTGTAGCAGATGATGGAGATGAATGGAACCATACAGCCTGTCAGCATCTGCAGGCTATGTAAGGGGGTCGTGTAGCAGATGATGGAGATGAATGGAACCATACAGCCTGTCAGCATCTGCAGGCTATGTAAGGGGGTCGTGTAGCAGATGATGGAGATGAATGGAACCATACAGCCTGTCAGCATCTGCAGGCTATGTAAGGGGGTCGTGTAGCAGATGATGGAGATGAATGGAACCATACAGCCTGTCAGCATCTGCAGGCTATGTAAGGGGGTCGTGTAGCAGATGATGGAGATGAATGGAACCATACAGCCTGTCAGCATCTGCAGGCTATGTAAGGGGGTCGTGTAGCAGATGATGGAGATGAATGGAACCATACAGCCTGTCAGCATCTGCAGGCTATGTAAGGGGGTCGTGTAGCAGATGATGGAGATGAATGGAACCATACAGCCTGTCAGCATCTGCAGGCTATGTAAGGGGGTCGTGTAGCAGATGATGGAGATGAATGGAACCATACAGCCTGTCAGCATCTGCAGGCTATGTAAGGGGGTCGTGTAGCAGATGATGGAGATGAATGGAACCATACAGCCTGTCAGCATCTGCAGGCTATGTAAGGGGGTCGTGTAGCAGATGATGGAGATGAATGGAACCATACAGCCTGTCAGCATCTGCAGGCTATGTAAGGGGGTCGTGTAGCAGATGATGGAGATGAATGGAACCATACAGCCTGTCAGCATCTGCAGGCTATGTAAGGGGGTCGTGTAGCAGATGATGGAGATGAATGGAACCATACAGCCTGTCAGCATCTGCAGGCTATGTAAGGGGGTCGTGTAGCAGATGATGGAGATGAATGGAACCATACAGCCTGTCAGCATCTGCAGGCTATGTAAGGGGGTCGTGTAGCAGATGATGGAGATGAATGGAACCATACAGCCTGTCAGCATCTGCAGGCTATGTAAGGGGGTCGTGTAGCAGATGATGGAGATGAATGGAACCATACAGCCTGTCAGCATCTGCAGGCTATGTAAGGGGGTCGTGTAGCAGATGATGGAGATGAATGGAACCATACAGCCTGTCAGCATCTGCAGGCTATGT
This sequence comes from Theodoxus fluviatilis, assembly GCA_034096865.1. NCBI lineage: Eukaryota > Metazoa > Mollusca > Gastropoda > Cycloneritida > Neritidae > Theodoxus > Theodoxus fluviatilis. Next base: position 2,930 of record JAWQFJ010035005.1, on the reverse strand, counting down.
AAGGGGGTCGTGTAGCAGATGATGGAGATGAATGGAACCATACAGCCTGTCAGCATCTGCAGGCTATGTAAGGGGGTCGTGTAGCAGATGATGGAGATGAATGGAACCATACAGCCTGTCAGCATCTGCAGGCTATGTAAGGGGGTCGTGTAGCAGATGATGGAGATGAATGGAACCATACAGCCTGTCAGCATCTGCAGGCTATGTAAGGGGGTCGTGTAGCAGATGATGGAGATGAATGGAACCATACAGCCTGTCAGCATCTGCAGGCTATGTAAGGGGGTCGTGTAGCAGATGATGGAGATGAATGGAACCATACAGCCTGTCAGCATCTGCAGGCTATGTAAGGGGGTCGTGTAGCAGATGATGGAGATGAATGGAACCATACAGCCTGTCAGCATCTGCAGGCTATGTAAGGGGGTCGTGTAGCAGATGATGGAGATGAATGGAACCATACAGCCTGTCAGCATCTGCAGGCTATGTAAGGGGGTCGTGTAGCAGATGATGGAGATGAATGGAACCATACAGCCTGTCAGCATCTGCAGGCTATGTAAGGGGGTCGTGTAGCAGATGATGGAGATGAATGGAACCATACAGCCTGTCAGCATCTGCAGGCTATGTAAGGGGGTCGTGTAGCAGATGATGGAGATGAATGGAACCATACAGCCTGTCAGCATCTGCAGGCTATGTAAGGGGGTCGTGTAGCAGATGATGGAGATGAATGGAACCATACAGCCTGTCAGCATCTGCAGGCTATGTAAGGGGGTCGTGTAGCAGATGATGGAGATGAATGGAACCATACAGCCTGTCAGCATCTGCAGGCTATGTAAGGGGGTCGTGTAGCAGATGATGGAGATGAATGGAACCATACAGCCTGTCAGCATCTGCAGGCTATGTAAGGGGGTCGTGTAGCAGATGATGGAGATGAAATGGAACCATACAGCCTGTCAGCATCTGCAGGCTATGTAAGGGGGTCGTGTAGCAGATGATGGAGATGAATGGAACCATACAGCCTGTCAGCATCTGCAGGCTATGTAAGGGGGTCGTGTAGCAGATGATGGAGATGAATGGAACCATACAGCCTGTCAGCATCTGCAGGCTATGTAAGGGGGTCGTGTAGCAGATGATGGAGATGAATGGAACCATACAGCCTGTCAGCATCTGCAGGCTATGTAAGGGGGTCGTGTAGCAGATGATGGAGATGAATGGAACCATACAGCCTGTCAGCATCTGCAGGCTATGTAAGGGGGTCGTGTAGCAGATGATGGAGATGAATGGAACCATACAGCCTGTCAGCATCTGCAGGCTATGTAAGGGGGTCGTGTAGCAGATGATGGAGATGAATGGAACCATACAGCCTGTCAGCATCTGCAGGCTATGTAAGGGGGTCGTGTAGCAGATGATGGAGATGAATGGAACCATACAGCCTGTCAGCATCTGCAGGCTATGTAAGGGGGTCGTGTAGCAGATGATGGAGATGAATGGAACCATACAGCCTGTCAGCATCTGCAGGCTATGTAAGGGGGTCGTGTAGCAGATGATGGAGATGAATGGAACCATACAGCCTGTCAGCATCTGCAGGCTATGTAAGGGGGTCGTGTAGCAGATGATGGAGATGAATGGAACCATACAGCCTGTCAGCATCTGCAGGCTATGTAAGGGGGTCGTGTAGCAGATGATGGAGATGAATGGAACCATACAGCCTGTCAGCATCTGCAGGCTATGTAAGGGGGTCGTGTAGCAGATGATGGAGATGAATGGAACCATACAGCCTGTCAGCATCTGCAGGCTATGTAAGGGGGTCGTGTAGCAGATGATGGAGATGAATGGAACCATACAGCCTGTCAGCATCTGCAGGCTATGTAAGGGGGTCGTGTAGCAGATGATGGAGATGAATGGAACCATACAGCCTGTCAGCATCTGCAGGCTATGTAAGGGGGTCGTGTAGCAGATGATGGAGATGAATGGAACCATACAGCCTGTCAGCATCTGCAGGCTATGTAAGGGGGTCGTGTAGCAGATGATGGAGATGAATGGAACCCTACACTACAGCCTGTCAGCATCTGCAGGCTATGTAAGGGGGTCGTGTAGCAGATGATGGAGATGAATGGAACCATACAGCCTGTCAGCATCTGCAGGCTATGTAAGGGGGTCGTGTAGCAGATGATGGCAATGAATGGAACCATACAGCCTGTCAGCATCTGCAGGCTATGTAAGGGGGTCGTGTAGCAGATGATGGTGATGAATGGAACCATACAGCCTGTCAGCATCTGCAGGCTATGTAAGGGGGTCGTGTAGCAGATGATGGAGATGAATGGAACCATACAGCCTGTCAGCATCTGCAGGCTATGTAAGGGGGTCGTGTAGCAGATGATGGAGATGAATGGAACCATACAGCCTGTCAGCATCTGCAGGCTATGTAAGGCCATGGATCACAGCACCTCCAGAGCTGGTTAGAGTGAGATGGAGTCAAGTCTTGATTAATTTTTTTATTATTATTTTTTTTCCTTTCACACATTAGGAAGATTTGATGGGTCTATTCTTACCCCAACTCACAGGGAGAGGTTCTCTATTGCGCATGAGTTGTAGTCATTTTTGGATGATAGAGGGTTTGTTATTCATGATGCTGAATTCTTCTTACAAAGTAAAAGCTAAACATTCAGGGATAAATAACACTTACATTGGTACTCAGAGGTATTGGGTTTGATGCTCATTAATCTGCATGAATATAAAAAAGAGAGATGTATCGTTCTTTAGTGTGTAGCTCCTTGCTTCACCCTTCATTCCAGCAACCCTAACCCTCCCCTTTAACTATAAGCTCTTCTACATCCTCCAGCCTCCTCTTATGGATGCACAGAGAGAGAGAGAGAGAGAGAGAGAGAGAGAGAGAGAGAGAGAGAGAGAGAGAGAGAGAGAGAGAGAGAGAGAGA
>JAWQFJ010035004.1:57500-77138 GCA_034096865.1 Theodoxus fluviatilis | reverse complement strand
TTGGCATCTGTCCGTCGCTGCGCTTTCCGTACCTGTTTGTGTTTTGCTTCCCGTGCTTTGACCTGTCTGATGTGCGTTTTTCTGTTATGTTAGTTTGTTTCTCACCCAATTCGGTCCCTACTTTTGTCCTTGTTCGGTGCTTTGTTCTCGTTGTGTTTGTTTTTTTTCCACGTTTCGTTCATGGTGCTTGCATCTGTCCGTCGTCGGTTCCCTTTGTCTTCTCTCGTTATTCTAGTTCGACGTCTGTCTTGTCCTATTATATGGCCTGTACGTCTGCCCTTTCCATTTTTCCTTTGTCGTGTTGCCTGTCTGTTGTTGTGGCTCCTATTGTTCCCCTGCTTTGTTGTTTATGTGGACTTCTGTGGTTTTATCAATGCTTTAGTTTTCTGTCCCGTTGGTGCTGTGTTTTTGTCTTGTTGTGTACTTGTCTGGTCTTGCTGCTTGTCCTGTGCCATGGACGGATGGATGGAAGGGTGGATGGATGGATGGGTGGATGGATGGATGGATGGATGGATGGATGGGTGGATGGATGGATGGATGAATGGATGGTGTTTTACGGCCTATCAACCTTTGTAGGCTATGTAAGGCCATTAAGCACGATGATCACTTGAACAGTTTAGAGTTAACGCAAATCAAGTCACGGGGTCCCTAGTTATTCGCCTCTTATGAATCGCGTAGGGAGACGCGGTGGGTCAATTCTTACCCCGAACTCAGAAGGGAAGGGGGAGGGAAGGGAGGAAGACAGGAGAGATGAAGGAAATACGTCTCAGTAGATGTGTGTATGCGTACGCGCGTGCGCGCATGCGACGCAAGGGTCGAATTGACGGGTAATGTACGAACAAATAAAAAGGCACATTAGTATTTCTATATCACATCTCTAGATATTGCACTCTACACAGCATTTTGACGGATATGCACGAAGTCTAATAGTGTAGTCAATTATGTATGCATTTTTATGGGATCTAGTGCCTGAGTAAAATGTGTACAGGGGTGAGATTTACATAATTATGCATGAATGCGAGTATAATTCATGTGTCCAAGTCTGTAGATATCTGAGCACGTGCATAACAATGCTTAATCTGTTTAAGTTTGCTGCATTATACTTTACTCAAGGCAATTTTCAAATTTTAATTATTTCTGCTATGGATATACGTTGTACACAAGCACACATTACACATGCATACATACATACATACACACGCGCACACATACACGCACGAACGCACGCAAGCACGCACGCGCGCGCGCACGCACACACACACACACACACTCACACACGCACACACACACACACACACACACACACACACACACACACACACACACACACACACCAACAAAACAAAGACAAAGAGGGAAAGGGACGTGGGCAAAGACATAGATAACGAGGGAGAGGACGAGGGAGGAGAAACCTCTGAAGTCGGCGACGACCACAGCTTTCGCGACTACATCCCGCCCATTCCCTTGTGGGGACGCCCCTCATTGATCTAAACCGACAGTTGCGCTGTAGACTATCAGCAGCGAAAGGCAGTCAGTGCGATTTCATTTCCATCAGCGTGATTAAAATCTACTGCGTAATTGCAGCAGCTTTTGCTGAAAACGGACGTGACACCATCAGTGAGATGAAGGCAGGGAGGGGCACACCGACACCTACAGGGCGCCATCTGGAGCCAGGTGTCAGTAACACCCACCCACAAGAAACTCCCGAGTTTGAATCCTCTCAGCATGCAACGCGCCACCCTCTCGTGTGGGTAAACGTCTGAGGTCGCATACTGCAGTTTGTGTACACGGTGTATGTGTGTGTGTGTGCGCGCGTGTGTGTGCGTGCGTGTGTGCGTTTGTGTGTGCGTATTTGTGGGCGTGCGTGCGTGCGTGTGTGTGCGTGTGTGTGTGCGTGTGTGTGCGTTTGTGTGTGTGTGTGCGTGTGTGTGCGTGCGTGTGTGTGTGTGTGTGCGTGTGTGTGTGTGTGTGTGTGTGTGTGTGTGTGCGTGTGTGTGCGTTTGTGCGTGCGTGAGTGTGTGTGTGTGTGTGTGCATTTGCTTGTATACATGTGTCCGTCAGTCTTCGTGACCGAGTGTGCGCGCGTGGGTATTATGTGTGTTTGTGCGTGCGTGCGTGCGTGCGTGTGTGTGTGTGTGTGTGTGTGTGTGTGTGTGTATGTGTGTGTGTGTGTGTGTGTGTGTGTGTGTGTGTGTGTGTGTGTGAGAGAGAGAGAGAGAGAGAGAGAGAGAGAGAGAGAGAGAGAGAGAGAGAGAGAGAGAGAGAGGTAGAGAGAGGGGGGGGGGAGGTGAATAGGCCATCACCGAGAGGAATTATAGTAAAAGCGTTCAAAATGCTTGTGTTCTAATCTTAGAAAAAGTCTTCCATTGTCGATAACTTCTCAAAAACAAAAACTAAACCTTAAAAAAGAGAAAGAAAACGATATTAGTTAATCGAACCTTTGGAGGACACAGATGTTGAATAATAAAATCGACACCACCTATTGCCTTCAACATAGGAAGGCAATTTTGTGTCTGCAATCGCCAAACGAACAAAGCAGCGGTATAAAACTGCGTGTGCCGGCACTTAATGACAACGCGCTATGCATTCGCTGCTGACGTTTAGTTTAGTTTTCAATTAGACAACAAACAGACTGCGCGATCGAACAAACCGAACCCATTAGCAAGTCCCTGATTACGCTTCAAAACGATTTTCGCTCAGACGTTTAACCTCCCCCAAGTAAATGCGGCAACGGCGAATATTTTATCAAGTTTAATGGGGAAGGGAAATTGAAAAATCGCACCGCCACCGAGATCTAACTCCAGGGCAAACAAGGCGCTGGAAATACGAGGGAAGGCTGTTTCATCCCCGTCCGCTCTCGTCCTTTCAACCACATCAAACATTTGTCAGATGAATTAAACTTCACTCGCCCCTCGCTTCTTTTTGGGGGACGCTATCGGGTCCGGCGTGTTTCTCCAGCAATTACAGCCATTCTTTGAGGGAAAAACTGCGACTCGTCGCGAATCAAAATTTCGAATCCGCGGACACAGGGGCGGAAGACTGATTGAAAAACATCAAAGGCCTAATGCCATCCGTCTCGGCTTGTTCTCAAATATTTGCTCGGCGTTTTTGGGCAAGCCCGCCCAGAGAAATCTAAAACAAAAGTGAGGAATCGCCGGCCATTCTCATCGCAGCCGTCAAACAATGGCGCCCCACTAATTGGATCTACCCCCGGTCCCAAATTAATGGCGGCCTTTGAAGAACATCCGCACAGAGCGTGCCCTGGGCCTGTTGCCCACGTCCATACTTTACATGTGTTTCAATCGCCAGATCAAACACTGCCCGTCCCCCAATCACGGCCTCCCCCCCGGCCCAGCACTTATTCCTTCCTGCCCCCCCCCCCCTCCTTATTTTTTAAACCCATCCCCTACCCCCATCCTCCTGTACCCACCTGCTCAATTCCCTACCCCCCTTCTCTCTTCTACTATGCCTTCCATTCCCTACCCAACTGTCCCTCCTCAAAGACTCCTCCCCATCCCTGCCTTGTCATAGCCATTTCCTCTCCGAGTTCCATCTTTACCCACCGTCCCAACGTCCCCACCCTTCCCCCTCTCCCTTCAGCCCTGTCTCATTCTTTCTGGTCTCCAACCCCCGTCCCCACTTCCATCCCCACACTCAACCATTCATATACCCCTTCCTCCTGGTCGTAAGCCCTCGGGCACAAAGAGGAAAGGGGAAGGAACAGTTCCGATTGCGAGGAGGGCTCTATGGTAATGATGCTCAGATACTCGCAGTGAAAATGCAAAGCGTGACGGGACGGAGCGAAAGAAGGAATTAAGGAACTAGTGGACGAAGAAAGGAGGAGCTGGGAAGAAGGCAGGAAGCAAGTGAAGGAGGGAGCAGGAATAGAGACCAGATGAAGCTCCCAACCCAGGAGTACAGTCGGATACCTGCTGGGGCAATGCAGTTTACTGCAGAGTGATTAACCAATGATGCAGCCATGAGCTGGCGTCAGGTTGGAAGGATCTCAAGAGAATGCTGCTGATGCCTGAGAGTCCATGGACCCCATATGTATGCTTGTCTGGTGCCAATTGTGAACAGGGAGTAAGGAATCCATTCAATGCCAACATTACGAATGTGTCGAGTCCACTGGCGAGGGATCTCTGCACTCTACTTCTTCCTTCGTCTTCTGTGCAGTGGTCATTCTCTGACGCGCATATGACAGGTATACCTGTAGAAGTCATGTGATCATCAGCGTTCGAACACAACATACATCTCCAAATGACCAGAAAGCTAACAAGACAAACGGATCCAGAAACACATATAGTCTTCGCCTGGACTGCTCCGTTCGTCAATCCGTCTGTCCGTCCGTTCGTCTATCCGTCCGTCTGTCTGTCTGTCTGTCTGCCTCTGTCTGTCTGTCTGTCTGTCTGTCTGTCTGTCTGTCTGTCTGTCTGTCTGTCTGTCTGCTGTCTGTCTGCGAGAGGAGACAATCAAATGACAGTCCACTTAGTCGCTATTAACATCAGAAGACTCAGGACAGTTAGCATCACGACCATGTGAACTTCACGTTCACACACACACACAAGCGCGCGCGAATACACACACACACATACACACACACACATACACACACACACATACATACACATACATACACAAGCGCGCGCGAACACACACACAGATACACGTGCGCGCGCGCGTACGCGCACACACACCTAAAGAAGAGTTATCCTTCTTTTTACTTTTACCTTTAACTCAGAGGCAAAAAGGGCAAAACGATGCTAGTCCTGCTCGGACAACTTGTTAAACACCACGACAGAGAGGCCTTGTTAATCTAAACCGAGATAGGCAGTGGATCAAACTCATTTCGACTCTTGTCACTGCGCATTTCAACGTAGATGCATCTTTAAACACAGATCCTGAGCAGCAACGGTGGCAGAGACTGAGCGTCCACTGCTGGGAGATCACCTCGCCGTTGTCGTAACGCGATCTGTCTCTCCAGAGGAGACCACACGCGCGCCTCACAGGGCGAGAACAGATACAGGTCGGATGCTCATCCGAGCGAGAGAGCGGCATGCAACAGCGACGCGGCCATGCCCCGCCAAGTAAACCATCCACTCCTGCGTCGCAAGACGGATACATCTGCCAACTTTTATGAGACTTTTCTTTTTCCTTCCGCCGTCTATCGCTAATCTAAACCAGTCGGATTCGCTTCTGCGTAGAAAATGCCGAATACGATCGCTCGTGTGCCCTGGGTGGGGGAATGAGAACAATAGAGTGTCTCTGGAGACGAAATTTAACACTTTCGATAAACTGATAAAATAAGTTCTTCCGGGGATTTAAGATGCTTTTTCATACGTTACTTGAAAACGAGAAAATCCTGTCAGGTTTTTGTCCGTGGAGACGAAATTGAACACTTTCGATACACTGATAAAATAGGAAGTTCTTCCGGGAATTTAAGGTGCATTTTCATATGTTACTTGAAAACGTGGAAATCCTGCCAGCTTTTTGTCCCTGGAGACGAAATGGAATACTTTCGATACACTGATACAATAAGAAATTCTTCCAGAGATTTAAGATATTTTTTCATCGGTTACTTGAAAACGCGGAAATCCTGTCAGCTTTTTGTCCCTGGAGACGAAATGGAATACTTTCGATACACTGATAAAATAGGAAGTTCTTCCGGGAATTTAAGGTGCATTTTCATCGGTTACTTGAAAACGCGGAAATCCTGTCAGCTTTTTACCCTTGAAATTCTCAAGGCACGGTCAAATATCGGAGCACCCAGACGTAAACGCCGTAAATTACAGGGTACCAGGAGGAAACTTCAGGATAAAGTAAGACACGTCAACATGAATTAGGCATCGCGCAGAGAAGCAAACAAAGTAGTAGTGTGTGTTTGTCGATCAGCGCGTGCTGGATTTTTCGACTTTTGCGAAGACGGTAAATTTGTCAAAATGACAAAACAACTGTTTATTAGGAAGGATACGCGCGCCATTCTTCGACCGAATTCGATCTGTCTCTGTCGTAGCGAGCTCTGCACAGAGGAGAGAGTCACGACGTCAGCAGTTTTTGTCAGATGCATCATGGCCTCACCTTCGTGTTAAAAATTTTTTTCTTCTTCTTTTCCTTCACGCATGTCAAAAGTTGAAAGTGACACTGTGAGGCCAAGAAGGAGCAACACATATTAAAATCAAAGGACGAAATAAATGTTGAAATATTACTTATTAAAATGGGTTTTAAAAATCTAATATCGAATACGAATGGACCTGAATTGTCTGCCCCTGTTCTGATACCCCCTGGCGGCCTCTATGGCTGCTTGGGGCCGACTCTGACTGAGGCACTGGAGCGGCCCCCGATGGCCCAGCAGTCAGGGGTCCTAGCTGATGGGAAGGGGCACCGAACGTCTCTGGTCACATGTTACACTATATGCTAAAGTCAGGACAGACCTAGATAAAACTCAGTTTTGAGAAAATGTTGAAAACTTGTTCCTGACGTATGTGTGTGTGTGTGTGTGAGTGTGTGCGTGTGTATGTGTGCGTGCGTGCATGCGCGTGTGTGCGTGCATGCATGTGCGCGCGCGCGTGTGTGTGTCTGTGTGTGTTTACGTTTTTACCAAAAAAAAAATGTTTCAGTGTGAAAAGATCTTTGAACGCACTGTATCGGCGAGGAACAGACACTGAATACAAAAAGGGAGGAAGCCACTATAAAACTCGTCAAACAAAGCAACAGAATATTATCAACGCATATCATAGCCGCAATTATAAAGGAGAGATAGACGCATCGGAAATTGACCGAGGGTAGGGTGTTCTGATTGGATCGGAAAGCATGAATGAAAACCAGGAAATACTGGGTACCCTCCACTAGTAAGTTTCATACGAGTCGTAGGTATATCGCCTCGAAATAAGTGTGAATGGGGTAATGGGTGACGAAGTGAAGTCCTCGTGTGAATGATATCTTGCCTGCAGCAGCACACTGGGGCGTTAGGGAGCACTGCCCTCACTGTCTTCGCGCTCACTGCAAGTATAAGGGAAGTAGACCCGTGGGCTCTTCCTGTTCAAGGGGTGTCGAGGTTCTGGGGTTCAATCCTAGGCTGGGAAGTTTGGTGCCTTACAAACTACAAACTTGCACCCTCCACCAGTCTTACACAGTTTGGCCTGAGAAAGGAGCTGACCTCTGAAAGCTTTCCTATCAGAGAGAACGAGGGCTCTCGCCATCACCACTAAGCAGCAGTTTCCAAGACTAAGTGAACGTTCAGGATTACGGAGACTACCCTTTTCAGAACCGTATTATTTTAAAGAGAGAATACAAGTGTGTTGGACTTGCTGTCACCAGCTGTCCCACAGAGAGAATACAATTAGTCGGACAAATCGGTCACCTACCTTATCTAGTCTCAGCCTGGGATGAGAACCTCTGGTTTTACTCACCTCAATATATGTCAGTGCAGGGAAACCCGCAACACACACACACACACACACACACACACACACACACACACACACACACACACACACACGCACACACACACACACACACACATGATCGCACAATAGGGGAAGAGGGTGCCAAAGGTTGTCTCTCATCGAGGAGTACACTTACCAAACTTGAAAAACCACAATTAAAAACCCCAAACATATTGAAAACAGTTTAAATATTTCGACCTCTTCCCTCTTTGTGAGGAATCTGTTCGCTACAGTTCCTTCCCAGTGTGACTCTCATTATCGCTACCTGCTTGCTGTGGCAAGTGACATCACATCACGCGGGTCCATTGGAGAAGTGGCAGCACGTACCGTGTAGGGGAGTGGTTCGTGTTGGACGTGGAATCCACAGTCGGTGTCTCTCTGGCGGGACCGCCACTGCCTGAAAGGAGAACACAAAGTACCTTACGACACTGAAGGCAATCATCGAGACAGTCGTCATCGCAGTTTTCGTCAACTGGCTGGTGTCATCAGCGTGCAGTGTGCGGGCCAAAACCCCAGGCGTGCATGGAAGTCATCAGGTCATATTCAAATGTGGCGGCATTGACGGCCCCGAGAACGAGATGGTGACCTTACTTGAGAAGGCAGACGATAAGTTAATAGACACAGTAGTCACATTGGATAGTCCAAGAAAATAATCAAGCAACACATGCTAGACAACCCACAGATCAAAGAGACCAAAATGACTTTCTAGACACTAAATGGACACAGAAGTCAGACTGGGCGGTCCGGTGCAAGGGAAACAAAACTTATCTGCTTAGACATCCGTCAGTTTAAAGCCAGTCAATCTGACGACAAAAAAAGTTGCCTCACCAGCTGAATTTTCTGCAGAATGGTCAAGCTCATCCCTTGCATAGCACACAAGCTCGATTGCACTGTTTATTGACATTATGATCAAGCTGCTCCGTGACTATTCTTCAGGGCTCGAAGTTAAACTGGGCAAGCAAGAAACATACTGGTCGTTTGGTCTAATACCATGACGTGCTGCAAATGACAAACGGACTATTTCACAATGGTGATACATCCAGATTTACGAATGTGGGTAAGGTGCATAACATTGAGCCCAGCCGTTGAACCCCTCTCAAATGACCTCAGGACGCACTCTTGAAGCACAGCATTCAGAACGTGCGTTATTTGCAAGCAAACAATAGCATCGAAAACACATCAAGTATGGCTTCCCTTCTTCGTGCTGTTTTCAGTTTCGAGTTCCCATTTCGTCGTAAGTATGTTAGAGTTGTTACAGTTTTCAGCTGATGTATTTTGCAACTATCTTGACGCAGTTGGTTTTCCTCATTCAGCGCGTACCAACGTTCTCCTGACCAATGTTTTCTGGTGAAAGGGATTTTATTCCAAAATCTGTTATATCAATTTCCACATAAACACCATACAAAAACTCGCATTTTCTCACTCCTCTTCTCACATTCCGTCTTCCTGTTACATACGATTAAAGGGGACATTTCATACATTCCTATTTGGGAGGTATATTTTGTTCAATACAAATTCCCACTGACCAAAATTTGATAACGTGAGATTCAGTTACTCAGCAGCTCGATAATGATGTAAATTTCAAGAATGAAAAAAACTCGGATGGAGTTATCTCCTCTGACGAACACATTTGAGTAATTAGTCTCTTGTGGATGAAAATGAACTAATTACAACAGTGAAATTACACATTTCACAAGCTTAGCTCCCTCTGCGAGAATAACAGTGAGATCGCATGCCCCGCTGACAGCCTGCTATGTCGGCTGTCTCGCTGGTCAGAAAGTAAACGCCGCAATGTGAGAGCGATTCAACTTTACCAAACTGCGATGCCATCCGCTTCAACATAGGTGGCCATTGGCTCTGCAAATGGACGGCCAGACGGTCGCTAATGCGCCATGCGATCGATAGGGTTGGCACTCTTTAGAAAATTCCCCGCACATTCTCCACTCAAAGACTTAGGGATAAAAGGCGGACAACTCATTTCCACTGAAACCGTCTCCCTGGACTGAGGCCCGGCCACGCCAGACATATGGCAAGCTAGATTTCCGTGCCTGGCCTGTCAGACAAGTTATTGTTGAAAAACTGCGCTTCATCCGCTAAGTGGAAGAAGGGGTGCGAGGGGGAAGGTAAGGGGAAGAGAGGGGGGTGGAGAAGGGGTGGAAGGGGGGTCAGTGGGGTAGGGTGTGGTGGGAAGGTAGGGGGGCTCATAAGGGGGAGAGGGCGGAAATGGTCAGGCAATCAGCCGGGCCGGATTTGGATGGACACGTCGGACGTGGGTCCGTGGAATGAGGAAAGGGGGGTGAGGGGAGGGGGGGGGGTTAGATGGGAGTGGGAGGGGTGTTGGGGACGAGTGGTTTGGAGAGGGCAAAAGAAAGGTATGGGGGTAGATCTATTGCCTGGAGTTGATGAAATTGTGCAGGATAGGTCTGAGTGGGCGTGGATGAAGTGAGGCTGAGATGACGGTAGCAGACTGGACACTGAAAAGATGGCCACAAAATAAACGCTGGATGACGCAGATGAGAAACGTGGGGTCAAGCAAAAAGATGAGGCGAGGAAAAGAAGAAAACCTACCCAAGGCAAATATAGAACTGTAAGGGATAGGTTATTTCGATCATCGAAAGGCACGTCGTAGAACGTCTGTCGTTGACAAAGGATGGAACACTGCACCTTGCCAGATGACTAAACTTTAAACGGAAGTAGGAGTCTCTATTCCCGCCATTGCGTGGCGTGAGCACTAGTAGAGGCATGGGTAAGGCCGCAGCTCAGATAGGATAATGTCAACCAGGCAGGTCGTGCAGCAAGAGGGAGAAGTTCCCATCTTTAAGAGACGCCCCGCGGTGGCTCTCAGAACTGACTGGGGCCGCCGGTGGTCGAGCCACTGAAGCAGTCTCCGTAAACTCTACTAGGGGTTTCAGCCACTGAGCTCTATAAATATTATTCATAGAGCTCAGTGGTTTCGGCTGATGAGGGAGGCGCCTAGCGGCTACCGTCGCATGGTGAACTCCTTTTAACTCGAAGTGGTTGTCCAGCAGTACATCAAACCCTATAGTCAACAGTTTCGTGGACGAGAAGGAGAACAAGTTCGAGGACACTCTTGCCAGAAGGAAACATTCTACAAAATACCTGTACTGTCCAGAAAGTCAATGCATGCAATGAGCACGGAAACAGGACATGCGTATGTGGCAATTTTGGCTGAGAGCTGCACGCTAACGCATAGAACGTGACAGTCTTAAGCCCAGGGTGAAAAAGAAGCCATGGAAAATTACACCAAAGTTGTGTTTACAAAGAAGCTCTCCTAAGGTTATTTTCTACCTAATGTATACTATCATTACCCTTTTCATTAATCACAGCTCTGAATTCTCAGCCCTTCAAGTTTAGGGTGGAGAAACATCCTTGTTTTGAACATTGCAAAGGTAGGCGCAGATCGCATCTACATCTACTGTACGTGATGGTTACCATTCATTCATACGAGCTCTACCATCAGGAATAAACAACGATAAGATTTACCTCACGACATCCATGACGATGTAAAATGCATTTTTTTTACAAGCACAAGGGCTTTTAGAAATATAAACCTTCGTTTCCATCAAACTAAAACTGCCCTATGCATGTATATGCGCGCGCGCGTGTTTGTGTGTGTGTGTGGGCGCGCGTGTGGGCATGCGTGCGTGCGTGTGTATGCATTTTGCGCGAATGGGCGTGCGTTTGCGTGCAAGAGTGTGTGTGAGTGACAGAGAGAGAGAGAGAGAGAGAGAGAGAGAGAGAGAGAGAGAGAGAGAGAGAGAGAGAGAGAGAGAGAGAGAGAGCACGCATACATGCGTGACTATCTGTCCATTCCTCTCTCCATATGTCGATTTCTGTGCTTGCCTGCCTGTCTCTCTTTCTGCCTGTCTGTCTGTCTGTCTGTCTGTCTGTCTGTCTGTCTGTCTGTCTGTCTGTCTGTCTGTCTGTCTGTCTGTCTGTCTGTCTGTCTGTTTGTCTGTCTCTCTCTCTCTCTTTCTCACACACACACACACACAAGCATTACCATACAGACACAAGAGAAAGAGAAGACAATGACAGGCTTACAAAGACAGAGACAAAGCACACAAAACCTCAGAATGACAAACGAGGGGAAAAACCGCGAGAAATGGAGAGGGGATATTTACGTGGCCACCTGCAGAAGAATTAATGAGAGCATCGGTGAGCCGGACACATTACTGACAGAGCTGTCGTTTTGGAAGACCGCCAAATACCAGCAGCAAAAAAAGTGTTCGCCGTGCATTCTAAGCAGCGGACATGTGGAGTGGACGGAAAGTTCTTTACGACCATAGTGATTTGGGCACGAGAAGGCACTGACCGCTCCCTGCTCTTACGTAGAAAGAGCCGAATGTTGGTCAATAAGTAAAAAGAACACGACAGAACAGGCGTCTCAAGCAGCCTTCCTCATTCAAACCGACTCGGGTAGTTGATAAGTATGTAATAGTATAGATCTACTTTGTAGATCGCAGTCATTTTGCTTATTTGGTCGTCGATCCTGGTTAACTACAGATGATTTTCCATTTCCTGCTGTCAGCTCTCGTTGACTACTTGGCTGTTATCTGAAGAAGACTTTTTGCCACCCCACCTTAGTCCTATTTTTCTTATAGGTAAGGGACATTTTGCTTTGAGACGGTCATCATTCTATCTAGCATGCTCTCTGACATCAGTTCTGCGTGTCTGGCAGACAGGTGACCGGAAAACAGTTCACTGTTATCGTGCTTTCTCGAAAAGGATCATTACAGGACAGTTTGTTCCACATCTATTTTAACAGATCGTCTCGTTTCTGTCGTGCTTCTTGTCGAGTGACGACAGGACAATAGTTGTCTGGTATGGCGCATTCTCTAATGGGCCGTACAAGACTATTTGCTCTACATCTACAATGTATATTAGCACGTCTTCTCGTCTCTGTATTGCTTCTTGTATAGTCCTGTATTCCTGTATAATGTGTTGTCAGCTTCTCATATTAATATATGTGACTGTGACGAGGCTGAAGTAAGAACAACACTTTTCGAGAAAACGCAGGGTAAAATCATCAGTGCACTAAGTTATGCATATGTTTTGTTCCATCTAAACGAATAAGCTTCCCGCATGATTAGTATGAAACACGTGAGTCCTGATTCTTCAGCTGTCTCGTACTATTGCTTTGAAACTAGTTGCCACTCCAGTCGCAGAACTTCCTCTAGAGTTGGTATCTCTTTTGTGATGGAATTCCGGAGACGGCAACGACGACGATGACTAACAAATAATTAGGATGAATATTCAAAACGCAGTATCAATTGCATTATCGAAAACAGATCAGCAACATGATAACTATGTCCACAAGTTCTACTATCATGAAGCTGTTCAAAATATGTTTGCAGTATGCTTCGTTGTTCGTGGGAAAAAATATATTTTTACTTTTTAACCTTTCATTTTGTAGACAAATCAAAGTCTCCTAACAAAGAATTTTCCTCCAGACAGAAACGCCAAAAACACTGCTTGATCGTGCATGTATTATTTAGCAGAGGCGCTGGACCAATGAAACAGTGTGCTATTTTTTATGTGGACAGAGTGAGACGAGTATGGGCGGTCGCTTCCGTTCATGGTCAAAGTGACCAGCACGCCGAGAAGAAAGAGTAGCCATGGCGGTGTTTTCCCCCATTCAATTAGCTCATCCTTCAACTGGACTCTGAACTCGACCACTTTTGACAGATGGTATGGAAGGGTGAACTATAATCCACCTTCGCCTCACAAATCGTGCACTCTTCTCTTTGTATTTCCATCAAGCCAGTCACCACGTCTTTGAGAAGTGAAAACTTCGGTAAAGATAGACAACACAGAGGAGGAGAGAGATGGAAGACCAAGGCGGCGACAGCAGCAGCAGCAGCAGCAGCAGCAGCAGAAGACGAAGACGAAGACGAAGACGACGACGACGACGACGACGAAGAAGAAGAAGAAGAAGAAGAAGAAGAAGAAGAAGAAGAAGAAGAAGAAGTGGAGGAGGGGGGGGGAGAGGAGGAGGAGGAGGAGGAGGAGGAGGAGGAGGAGGAGGAGGAAGAGGAGGAGGAGGAGGAGGAGGAGGAGGAGGAGGAGGAGGAGGAGGAGGAGGAGGAGGAGGAGGAGGAGGAGGAGATAGATAAATAGCCAGCCAGTCAGCCAGCCAGCCAGCCAGACAGACAGACAGACAGATAGAGTGTGTGTGTGTGTGTGTATGTGCGTGTGTGTGTGTGTGTGTGTGTGTGTGTGTGTGTGAGAGAGAGAGAGAGAGAGAGAGAGAGAGAGAGAGAGAGACAGAGAGAGAGACAGAGAGAGAGAGACAGAGAGAGACAGAGAGAGACACATTGCTGATCGGTGTACCAGATCTAGGTAAGGCAAGAAGAAAGCAGAGGGTTTTAAATTACTCATAGAAACGACAATATCAAACATCTCTGGAACTTTCTTCAATGCAAAAAGAAAATCATACTTCAATATAATTAACGAAAAGACAAGACATTAAACACGTAGCAATGGATATCATAGCAAGAGTAGGGATTGTATGTCGGTGTAGTCGACTCCCTAAGGCATTTCCAGCCTCAAGATTCAAAGGCCATTACAATATCACTGCTTACTCGCGTATAAGTAAACGTATCATGATTGTCATCAAAGCTCGATGAGTGCAAAACAGCATGCATATATTCTTTTCAAGGGATTCTTTTCATAGCAAGTTTCGAAACAGCTGCACATCCGCAGGATATCCAATCCTCACTGCCTTGGGAATGAAGACACCAGGTGAAGTTTACTTGTCTGGCTGTTGGAGACAGGCGGCGGGGCGGGTGAAAGTTGAGTCCTGGCCAAACCCACCCCACAAAAGACGAGCAAGTTGCAATGTCCGAGATGGCATAGATTACCGTCATCTCAGCCACAGCTGTCGGCAGAGTCTACAAGAAAATCAGCGCCAACAATGGGGCGTGGGTTGTAATGGCACAAGAGGCTGGAATTCCGCACTTACAGGTGGCCGCCCAAACCCACTCAAATTCTGCACGACAAAGATAAGAGTGCCGTGCCCAGAGAATCAGAGAACACGGTGATAGCAGTCACAGGTGTCTCCACCACCTGAATTAGCTTCTCCATACACAAACACGGCGGAAGACAGAGGTGTGATCAGCAGGTAGAGTGAGGAGCATCCTCCCCAGCGACAGGTGTCGCTCTGTCTCGGAATGCAACGCCTGTGGGCAGCCTGCCACACCCTTCCTGACACCTTGCTCTAAACTGAGCCGACATGGACCAGAAACAGACAACAAGCTCCTGGATGGGAGACAAGGTGTGAACAGACAAGACAGACGGGTGAAAGGCTAGGTCATGGTGGGATTCCTGAGATGAGAAATAGAAGGCATGGTGCAAACGAGTCAGTTCAAAAATAAAGCTCACGGTGACGTTTTCATAAATCAATCAATGGGCCACTAGATAACTCGTCTTCTGCCGCACAGAAAAATAAATATTGGACGAACATGATCTAGTGACGACACCGTCTCCACTTCCTGGGGGGGGGGGGGGGGGTATTCCAAACCGATGTTGGCACATGGCAACATCAAGGGTAATCGCAATGGATTGGTCATTGACTGCCCTCTCAGATACCCTGTTGTACTGCTGGTTTAAAGGGGGCGACACCAGTAAAGCACTTTGTCCAAGGAAGCAACTCTGGGATCCGCGAACTTTGTGACGTTACGCCTGTTAAGCCTGTCCGTAACTGGTGTTGCCAAGTCTTGGCAAATACTGGCCAAGTATTCCGTCAAAATTTGCCGGGTCTTGGGATATATTTGCTGAATATTTGGTCAAGTGTTCCGGTTCTTAATTGGTTTTCGCCAAGACTTGGGAAATTTGCCAAGACTTGGGATATTGGCTCGACAGGTAATGCCAAAGGCTATTGGCGCGAGATACTCGTAAGATCCCCTCAGAGCACAATGACGGAAAAAAAAGATGTCGCTTCGTTTAATTTACGGCCAATGCATGGTGCCGATCGATGCCATGTTGCAAATGTCCTTTGTTTGCGAGATCTTGGCTCGGTTTCGACAAGAAGCTAAAGATTTGCCAATACTTGGCGCAATAGTCGCCGAATTTTTGCCGAATATTTGCCAATAAGTAATTTGCCAAGACTTGGTGAATATTAGCCAAGATTTATTTGTTAATTAAGAACAGACTGTAGTCACGAGCTAACACAAGCGAGCGCTCGTACCACTGGGCTGGAGTCCTGTCGGGTCAGCGATGCAAGAGTTGAAGTTGAGGAATGATTGTGTGTCTTCAGTGCTCCAACAAGGGGAGAAAATGCAGTTAGAAGCCATGGACACAGCAAAAGGATATAGCTATGAAGAGCAAAGTGAGAGAAAGATTTCATAAGATGACGGCTGAGTGTGGACTGTGCAGAACTAAAATACATGATGATTTGCAAAGGCAAAGTAAACGCGAAATGAACTCGTGAGAAGAGAAGAGTGATATATTGAATTATGTAGATGTTACAAGTCATAGAAAATGTTATAAGTCATATGCATAATCAGGAATACCACATGATGTTACTTCGATCATAAAAATGACATGAATTCCATAAGTCAACGTATATATGTTTCTCAGTTTTGGCATAATTACTGGAAACGGACAATTCATCTGCTGTTCGTTGGAATTTTCGTTGCAAGTTGAGTCCAAGAATGTGACATTTAATGAAATTTACTATTCAAAGTAAGTGTGTATGTGTGTATGTGTGTATATGTATTTGTATATGTGTGTGAGTATGTATGTGTGTGTGTGTGTGTGTGTGTGTGTGTGTGTGTGTGTGTGTGAGAGGTTCCATGTTTTCTTGCATTTCCCCCGTGCATTCAACGTCATGAATGGAATTATACCTTCCGATAAATGAAACTGATTTTTGAAATGGGCCAGTAACTTTCTCCATCAAATTCGTTTCCTCTAGCCATTAAAAAAAATCAACGAACCGATTTCGTCATCACAGAATACTCGTTTGTTTTTCGGTTTCTTTACGCAATTAAGCATCATCAGTGTTGGACATAACACTTTCTCAGCGGAAAAAAGATGTTATAACTAATTTTAGAGGAGAAATACATAATTCTCAAATAACGGTACGCTAAGGATGAATTATCACTGATCTCATTTGTTGACAAGCACAGCCTCTTTTTCTAATTCCGTTTGCACCTAATAAATCACGGGCAGACAAAAACGGGGCGGTCGAAAAATTGGAAAGCAACCTCTAAACAACTCCAAACCGTACAGTATGCAAACGGCCCTCACAGTTCTAGTTCGCAAGCTAGGATTCTTTCAAACAAAAAAAAGTTTGATGAATTTTCCTATGATAATTTTCCCGGCACTCTCTTTGTGTTCTAGTCTTTCGTCCGTGGTACCACGCGAAAATTTCACCCCTCATATACATAATGGCTGGCGAAGCTCGCCTCGTTGGTATCCTTTTTCCCGTGGAGATCAATTTGAATCCCTTTCCTTCCTCTCCATTAAACCACAGGAGACGACGCCCTAAACAAACCACAGCAAAAACGCAAACGATTTGAATTCATTAAACACACTGGCCACGCAAAAACGCTGGCACGGCGAGTTAAAAAAGAGAAAAAAAGCAAATCTCAAAATCAAATTTGATTTCATCAATTACCCCGTTCCATTTACCCAGGGAAGCAGGGGTTAGGGCGGGCCGCCATTTGCAAGTGCCCGGATGTTCTCTGGGAGTAGCTAAGATGGCGGACTGCGGGTTTCTCCTCGCCCTGAGCTGCGTCTGCCATTAGCTCCTAATGCCTCCTCCTTCCAGCGACGTTTTTCTCTTTCCTTTTTTCCCTCCCTTCTTACCCGCCATTTCCAAGTTCTTTTTTCAAACCGTTCTGCTCGTCTGGACATTGCTTCCTTGAACTTTTTTTCGCCTCCTCATTCCCATCCTCAGCCAGTTCACCCTCCTCCTCCCTCTCTTTCTCCCCGATTTCAATCCCATTTCTTTGTTTCATTTTCCTCTTCATTTGTTCTCTTCACCCTAAAGTTCTTTCATTCTTTCATCTTCTCCTTCTTTTCCTCCCCTCTCCAATCCCTTCCCCTAACTGCACGGCTGGGTGGAGAGGGCATGTGCACTCAGGTTGAGCTTGGAAAGTCAGGGGGACGGAGCACGAGTTGAGGCCCCTTTTCTCCCTCACTGACGTGGAGTTTGACAGAGAGCTCTTCAAAAGCTGACTCAAGGATAGCATCCACGAAAAATGACCGGCACGAGGGAATAGCCAGGGAACTATGAGAAAGACAGAAAAAGAAAGACAGAAAAAGATCAACTGAGACATGTACAGACATAGATATTCAACAGCCTAATGGTAACCCAGAGAACAGGCAGACAGAGGAAACATATATAATGACGGATGAACAGATATTATGACATACAAACAGATGGATGACTAGCTAGGCAGCCTATCAGCCAACCAGCCAGCCAGACGTAGAAACACTGACAGGAAAAACATATTGAACATACAGGACAGGCAGGTAGAAACTGAGGAAGGTAGGTAGGTACATCGCCTGATAGATGCACAGACGATGGAAAGAAGAGGCAGACTGACCGACGATTGCAAATTTGGGCAAAACGCATTGTTAGCTGAACAACTTCAGGGACGAAACAAACAAGGAAGTATACAAACGAACAAATAACACCACAATATATGTTGTGCTAGCAGATATCCAAAAATGTATGCAAACAATTATGTCATAAAAAGATTACAATCAGACATTCGTAAACGCATAATAAAGAATTTGCCATGGACATCACAAAACTTTCCCCCGAAGCTACGATAAAGATAAAATAAAACATCTACTTACATACAAATTGCTCTTGATTTCATTTATATGTGTGCCGCGAGTAGTATTTGAAAATAAACTTTGTTATGTAGCAAAAAAACTGACAATATTTCTGTTATTCAACAGATTAAGTGGTGCAACCATCGCCAATTCAGGAGAAAAGGAACAGAATGCGACAACCAGGCAGACAGGAAAACAAACACAATTATGATATACAGAACGACTGGCAGATGAATCGAAAGATCAATTGTCTGCGTGCTGTTTGTGCGTGCCACACACACAGACAGATTGACAGAGACGAACACAGACAGACAGACAGACAGACAGACAGACAGACAGACAGACAGACAGACAGACAGACAGACAGGCAGGCAGGCAGGCAGACAGGCAGACAGACAGACACACAGACAGACACACAGACAGACAGGCAGGAAGGCAGGCAGGCAGGGAGGCAGGCAGGCAGAGGCAGAGACAGAGACAGAGACACAGAGACAGACACAGACGGACGGACAGGCAGGCAGGCAGGCAGGCGGGCGGGCGGGCAGGCAGGCAGGCAGGCACGCACGCACGCACGCACGCACGCACGCACACACACACACACACACACACACACACACACACACACACACACATACAGACGGATGAAAGGGCAGCCAGACCGACAGACAGGCGGGCACACAGACAGACACATACACACAGACACATACACACAGTGTGTGTGTGTGCGCGCGCGCGCGCATGTGTGTCTGCGTGAGTGTGCGCGTGCATGCGCACGTGTGTATGTGTGTGTGTGTGCGTGCGTGTGTGTGTGTGCTCGAGAGAGAGAGAGAGAGAGAGAGAGAGAGAGAGAGAGAGAGAGAGAGAGAGAGATGTTTTGCAGCACGAAGAACTCGTGCCACACAAAGACTCAAGGGAAGCGGGCTGGCGGACGACAATGCAGGCTGGGGAGAGACGGGATAAAATTTCAAGATTAATCATGTAGCAGAACGTCAGGCGATGATTAAAACTTTAACGGCTTTCTCTGCGGTGACGGCTGCCATTGTCCTCGCCAGAGGAGACCCTTTCAAGTGAGCCCGTTTTGAACGGCCTAAGCCCCGTGTCAGGAGTGCTTATGCTTATCTCTAAATTAGGAGGCAGGCTTTTCAAACCAATTCTAGCAGGCGCCATTGTCGGCGGGCTGGAGGGCCGTAAATTGAAGTATGAGTCAAGTTGTAGAAGGTGGCCCTCGTGCCAGCTTCCCACAGATGATGAGGCGTAAGAAGCTTGGGACCGCAACAGCCGCCTTGGCCTCAGACCCTTCCACCCCCACCCCCTCATCACGCCTCCACCCCACCCCCTCATCACGCCCCCACCCCCACCCCCCGTGACACCTCCATCCAACGCC